>JAWNNJ010001272.1:0-178273 GCA_035045125.1 Hypselothyrea guttata | reverse complement strand
AACACCGCCACTAATATTATACCGCGTCTCGAATTTGTTAAAGTACATAATAAAATTGTTAAATATCGAAAATCACATCCAAAAAACTCTTTGGATTTTTTAGTTTTAAATATTTAAAGTAACAGAACCCCCCTTTAACAGCTGCTTCTTACAGGGTATAAGACGTTTTACGCTCGCAAGCGCCTCAAAGTAGACAACAGGAAATGCTGCAAAATATTTGGCAACACTTGGCGAACAAAAAAACACAGAAAAAACCCAAAGGAAAAACAGATGAGCGAGAAAAACCGAGGGGCGAGTGTGACAAACAAGGGTGGGTAAATGCCGGAGTGGCAAGAAAAAAAAGCCGAGAAGTAGCATGAGAAAAAACAACGACAACAAAGCCGGGCAAGAATTCCCCTAAAAACAAAGGCTGAAGAAAACCAAGACAAAGCAGAAGATGAAGGAAGAAAGGAAAGGAAAGAAGAGCCGGCAAATATTCCCAGGGCAGGTACAAATGGCAGGAACAAGGGATAAGGCAAAGAAGCAAAAGGAAACGAGGCAAGGATACGAATGCTTGGGGTAAACAAGCGAGTGTGTGTGCGAGTGTATATGAGTGTTTTGTGAGTGTTTGTGAATATGCATTGACAACATGTCCTTGCCCTGCTTGGACTAAACATATGCATGCCTGGTGAATGAAACTCAAGGCACATCACACTTATCATCATTCATTTCTCATATGCTGCCGCTACTCACTTAACACTGTAGGATTTTTATGGTTTCCTGTAGCGCAGCAAGGGAGGGAGGGAGGGTTGAGAGGGGGGCAAAGGAGAGGCAGCCAGCAAAAAGACATTGCTGCAAGAAGTGAAGCCCTGGGCAGGCGATTGAATTACACTCCTTGGCAGTGTGATGGAAGCGCAACTTGCAATTGCTGCACAAATATTTGCATTTCCACACACTCACACACACACACCTACACACACAAAGCGATGCTTAGATACACGTACTCATAGATACAAAGATACAAATTGAACTGACGTTTGCCGTTGGCTCTTCATAGGCAACGTGATAATTGCTTAAACAAATCCAACGAGCAAACAACATTTGTTGGCGCTACTTTATTTATAGAATAGCCAGAGATCGGGGGAGTCAGAGATGCCACCATATAGATATGGAGCCTTAGGTGTGTGTGTGTGTGTGTGTGTTGCATTTCTCCCCTGGGCCACATTGCAATTGTCAGCGGCAAATGTTTCTGTTATTTATGTTGATGTACAAATTTAGAAAGTTTTTTTTTCATCCTATTTGATTTTGGCTTCTTCCTCTTGCTGCTGCTGCTGTTTTGCTTTGAACTTTTGAACTTGCGGTTTTTTGTTTATGGCCCGGATATCGTATACCCCAGCAGCCTATCAGTTGACAATTTATATAAGTAAGCTGGAAACCACAAACAATACGTATTGCGACAACTCTGGTGGTTAATTAAAGCACAGCGCAGCAACCATAGAAAGTTGGCCAAAACCCCCAAAGCATCCTTGGCAGCAAACAAAACAAAGAGAAAACTGATAAAAAAAAAGAAACAAAACAAACACGACAACGCTAAAATTCTGACAACGCTGATAAACCGGCGGCGATTAGCTGCGAACTCGAACACAATTTTCAGCAAGGTGCAGTAGCCAGACGGGCTATCCGTCCGACCATCCGTACGTCCATCCGTGCGTCCGTCTGTCCGTGCACGACAGCCAAGTGAAAGGCTCACGGTTTTAGCCTCATGTTGTGGGTTCAAACTGTGTCAACTTTCCCAGCAAACGCAAAAAACCAAAAAAAAACCGAACCAAAACTTAACGAAATTTGTTAAGAATTTGTGGCACTTTATGGCATAGAGACACTGTCATTGTCTGCAACGATTATCTATTATCTGCTAAGCATTATCTTGTCTGTGCCCATTAAGTGCAGACTACGTGCAGATTATTATGCGCAGCATCAAGCTCAAGTCGCTGCCGTCTCGAGTCAAGAGTGCGAGAAAATTGTGCAACTCAAGGTGTCGCCTCGCAGCAGCAGGAAGTGGACGCATTTGCCACTAATCTCAAACAACTTAACTGTCTGCCTAAGTGTATGCATATCCTTGAGCGCTGCAGACAGCTGAAAAGTTTTCTCTTCCTCTCTTCCCTTTACTATCCCCTCTCCTAGCAGCGCTGCCCCCGCAGCTTCTAAGCAATTATGGCTCATTATGTGTGTCAGACAACGCACAACGGCACGTTAATGTCTTCGACAAACAGTCAATGGCGAAATATGAAGAAACAAAAAACAGAGTCGGAAACACTACAGTCGAGTGCACTCAACAATGAGGTGTTTTGAAACAAACTTCGGTACTATCTCATACTTTGAAATACATACATCTTATAGGTAGCATAAGTGTATAGAAGTTCATTTCATAAGCAGCTTATTCAAACTTGCATAACTTCTATATGCATGCTGCAATCTTCATTAAATTTTGAACATGGTTAAAAAGTAGCGTTAAATAGAGGTATGCCAAATATCAGACAAATATTCCTAGGTTTCGCTTATTTAAACGTTTTTATAGTTTTGCGCAGTTTTAGCAAATGGTATGCAATATTTTAAATATCGTATCGTTTCGAATAATTTCCATACACCTTTCTACAAAACACAATGAGCTTAACTTCCATGAGTTTCAAGATCTGCGCATTTAAAGACGTCTAGTACACCCTTTTTTTTCATTTTCAAAGCACAGGAAATAATTAAATTGTAAATACCCATGGATTGTAAACATTTGAACTGCCTTCTCCAACAGTTTGCGGCTTAAATCATGAGTTTTTTGTTGAAAATTGTTTTTTCTTTACGCGACATGTATTCAATTTGAGCGCACACTGCAGTCAACACTTGGCCAGACATTTGACATTTCTTTAAACAAATAAAAATAAATAAAACAAAAAGACAAACTGATAAACAAGAAACAAAAAATACCAACGAAACATTTACTACGTTGAAGATCTTGCGCTTACGAAACTTGAGACATTCGACCATAATGTGTTTTAAAATAATAGCCATAGCATAAATTATGAATGGGCAACGATAAGATGTTGATGACTGCATTAGACATGCTGCCACTTGTTTAATGATTTCTCATCTCTATTTTTGGGAAAGTTTCGAATATAAAAACTATGCCCAACCCAGTCGAATAACCAGTTGGCTAACCGCTTAACTCATTGGGCTATTAAATACTCATTCGGTTTTATCACCTGTGCTGATAAGACCACACACTGTGCCTTTATCAGGCACTTATCAAAGGTCACACACAAATACAAACTCTGAGATATATATGGCTCTATGTCAACAAACGCATTGTGCATAAATCTGTTTAATACATCACAATCATAAACCCAACAAATACAATTGACATGGGTCCCACCCAAAATTGAAGGCCCCTTTTTTATGTCATCGTTAAGTTCTACGAATTCCGCAGTCAATAGGCAAACTAATTTTGATTTATTGAAACGCTGTAAGGCGCTGATTAATGTAACTCCGCTGGAGTAGGGGCTACCAGCATTGGGTGCGCCCCAAACTGTAGGGTGACCGAAGCCAAGAAACCCAGGCAAATTAATTTCACTTCTTTGGCAATCAAGCAACAAGTGCGAATGCCGCCAGTCGGAAGCTAGCGACGAAAAATTGATGAGTTTTAGAGAGAGAGAATTTATTTGATTTATATTAAATATTCTGCTTATTTTATTTATTTAAATTATATTATTTTTTAAATTTCATTATAAATTATTCATCATTAACTATGTATTTTTAGAAGCTACTATTTCATAGCGTAAGTATACCCTTTATATCATTGATATGACGGGTATATAAAAAGAAAGAATAGAGTGAACTGCCAAGGCTGCTCATTTCATGGCAAGTACAATTAATTATTTGTCGCAGTGCATTTTCATTAGATATTATGACATTTTTATGTGCACCAAGAGCCAATTGAGAGCCAGAACCAGGGAGCTAAAAAGACTCTTGATGGGGATGGTTATTAATTTGGAATTGAAACATAAATTAAGCAACACATGTGCATAAAACATTTGTAGCACTTGTCATATCAGTAAAAATGCCACAAAATTTACGAGCTGAGGATATTGAGGGCGTTTTTCAACTGGACACAGTGCTGATAAGGACCCAACAATTGCATAAAAATGGAAATCAAAGAAAATAGAGTTGATGTTGCAGCACTTGAAAGGCTTTTAATGTCTTCTTTTGCTGAGGCGTCTCTAATGTGTAATAAATTTCGTTTAAAATTTAAGCTAAAATCAATAAAATGCAGAAACGAATAAAACTAAGACATTAGTGAACTATCAGCATAGCATTTAAATATAGCATTTTCAGTCAAGTGTTTGGAAGAATTTCCACATGGCTGAGGCATAACAAATGCTTCGAATTTGCTTATAATTAATTTGTTGCCTAAAATTAGTTGGTAATTTGCTTCATTACCAAATCCATCAATTTATCTTTAAGAAAGCCCATGCCACAGCCGAAACTTACAAAAAAAGCAAAAGAAACATTTTTTGTTTCCCACCATGAGCTGGAAATTTTCAAGAGTTCTTTTCTTTTGCTTCGCTGTCAGCAGAGAAGCAGTTAAAAAGATTTTGTTTTTAGTAGCTGCACATGTGTCGACTAGCTGATACCACGTGAATGTTGGCTGAATACAGAAATAAATATTTTTAATTTATGCGGCGGGGTTTTATGAGCGTGGTCGCGATGCTCGTTAAATAAAACATCTTTTGAGACTGTTAAATATTTGAAAAGATATTTTTAATTAGCTACCTGGGCAAGCCCTTTGACTGTGGCAAGGAAAATAGAGCTAAGCATTTTTGCTGCCACATAAAAGAAGCTGCAAACAAGCAGTTGCCCCATTCGCATGCCGCAGACTGTAAATCAATGGCAACAAAAACGCTTGTGCGCACCAAATTGCCAACAGACAGTGGGACATAGAGGCAACATGCTGAACAGACAGATGGACAGACGGACGGACAACAGTGAGAGCAACGCATCATAATAATTAAGAACAAATTCATTTACACTTTCGAGAGGGAAGCAGGAGGGGCAGCAGCATTTGGGGGTTTCTCATGTTGGGCCCTTTCATTGGACTTGACATGTTTTGAACGCTTGGAATTTATTTGTTATGCATGCTGCAGACAAACAAGCAGGCGTTACGGGGGCGGCAGGCAAGCTCCCCAAAGGGGGGAGGGGAGGGGCAGAGATTGCCACTGAAGCGCAGCAACAGCTGTGACCCTTTTGGGAATATCTGTTTTGTATTTTTATCGGGTTTATTGAACTCTGCCGCGCTTTGTCTCGCCTTCAATTGCCGTCTCTTTCATTGCAAAACAAAGCCAACTGTTTGAATACTCATATGCGTATTCATTTGGATTCGCGCAAAAGATTCACACTCATAACTCGACATAACAGACACTCGTACTTATCTGTATATAGTATGTAACTGGGTCAACGTCTCTGGCTGCTTTAAACAGTTGCTGCAACACGTTAAGGGCTTTCGTTTAGCGCGTTAATGTTGCACTAAAGCATTAATGCCACGCACGTGTTGCCACTCCTACCGCCCCTTTCTTTCAACTAAAAGTGGGCTAAACTGCTCGTTAACTGCGCATTCGAAAGTCGAATTCAAATGCCAGGTTGCACTTCCGCCTGCGACAGTTTTAAGCGCCACAATACGCCGGAAGTGCGCACGCATTAATATGGGAAACCCATAAAAAGGGAGTGAGAAAAAATATATAAAAAACAAACTATTGCTCTAAACAGTGTGCCCAAACAAACGCACAAAAACTACACATTCAACGCAGACGACAGCACTTCAAAGCAAATTGAGAGAGAGACCCAAATGTTTGGATTATGTTTATATGTTGAACAAAGGATTTCAGGCATACCCTGTAGGCATAAAAAAGTATACAAAAATGGACAAAAAATATAACAAGAACGGAGCAGATCAGTCGAACGTAACCGAATGTAGAGACCCTGCACACAGTTAAACAAATTGTCTGTTGCATTTCTGCGCTATTTCTTATTCTAACTAAAAGTCATAAGAACTAAAATAAAACTTATTTTACGTTTATTTAAACATTTTACTCTGATATTTTCAATAACAGCAGATAGTATTCTTTCTTCGAACAAGTAGTATATCTCTGTTTTAACTCTCTTCACAATTGAAAATCAATTTATTATATTCCTGCGTATTTTGATTAATTGTTTTTGATTTTGTATTAAATTTCTCCAATTTAATTTCAGTTTAAATAGCTTAGATTTCAAATCAAACATTACATAAAGCAAATTGATTGATTGCAGCTTTCCATTTCCATTTTCTGATTTTCCAAAGTTCATCCAAGTTTCAACATAATCACTTCAAGCTACATTTAATTTATTTTATTCATTATGTCTACAATCCCCATACAGGGTATTAGCTAGCCTATAAATAATCGCTTAACAACTGCACTTAATTATGCGTTGGGTATTTTTATTGCACTTGGGCACAATCAATGCGCAATCAGCAAACAATTTGATGGCGTTTTGAGTGTCTGTTAAACGGTTTGCAACCCTGCAAAGAAGTTAGTCAAGCGTAGGGACAGCTGTTGCCCCTCCGAGAGGGCTAACAACAACAGATTGACCCAGTGCAAATCAAATGGGCACAAACAACACACACAGCAATTGAATTGCAGGCAATCAGCTTCCGCATCCGCATCCGCACTTCATGTCACTTTACGGCTCATTGACGGCTGTGGCTTTTTGTTCGAGTTGACCCAATTGATGGATGGTAATGCATTGCGAGCGCATGCATCATCATCACCATCAGCAACATCAACGGCTACATCAACGGCTACATCATCGCCATCATCAGCCGCTTTGTAAACAAAGCCAAAGGTTGCAGTTGTAGCTAAAATGTTGCAGAGTAGCTGCTCTCGTCTCTCATCGCTTCCAACTCTCTTCCAACTCCTCCTTACCCGGCAGACGTATCACATAATTCAAGTCTCTTCCGCTTGGCCGCATTGTAATCAAGACAAGCTGCAGGCTGTCCTGTCCGGCAGTTGCTTTTAGCCAGGTCTCAAGCAAGCGTCACGTGGATTTCGACTACGACTAGCCAAAACTCTCAATGTCTTTTGCCCCCTGCCCCGCCTTCCTGCCGCTGCCCTTCAACAGCACTTCCCACAGCGTTCATTTCATTTCGATTTACCCTAATGTCAGAGCATTGTAATTGCATTTTATGCTGCAGGCAGTGCTGACAGTACTATAGCTAAAGAAAGCTAAAAAAAAAGCCAAATATAATAATAGACAAAAATTGAACTTTGCTTAATTCAATTTCAACTATTGTAGATAAAGGGAAAATTAAAACCATTCCGGTACGTGCCGAAACCTGAATTTTGATAAAAGATGCCGATAAGTTTCCCAACTAGGATTTTAGGATATCATATTGAAAAAGTTTTCATAAAATTTCTAGCTCTTTTAAATCAATTCTTTGATCTAGATTCGAATAATTAAAATTTTCATTTCAATTGGTTTTTTTCGGGTTTCGGTTCCAGTATATGAACTAGTTCCGGTGCCCGGATTTCCTGATAAGATATAGTACATAATACTCTTTCTTTTTCAATTACTATTTTGTTGTTTATTTCCATAGCTGTAAAATAGCTAAATTGACTGCGCTGGCCGTTATTACCTTATTAGAGATCATAAAAACTTTATCTTCTTCAATATTTTTTTTAGATTTTTTTCTGTAACGAGAAAACAGCCAAATTGGCAACGCTGCCTGCAAAGCTTTGCTGCCTGCCACACACAAAAAAGCCAGACACTAAAAGCAGAGACCAAAGAGAAGTTTAAGAGGCAATTGCAACTTTTTGGCTGTCTGTCTGTGTGTGTGCATGTGAGTGTGTGTATCTGCTGCAAAAAGATACTTGCAAAAAGATACTTGCAATGTCTGCCAATAGTTATCTGAGCGTCGGCATCTCTGGGTGGCCGCAATGAGGAACACATTGCCTCAGATTTCAATCAGTTGGCAGTTTTAATGTGCACATCAGTCGAATTCCTGTGGCATGCCACAATTGCGCTCTGAACTTGCAGCAATCTGTTAGATACAAATGTATCTGCTGGCTACAAAAATGTATCTCTCTTTAGCTGCAGTTGGCTTTCGGCCTAAGCGCATTAATGCTACTTAAACATGCTTAAAAGGGGGCCACCCCTAATTACACACACGCACGTGCAACACGCCTCTAAGTGCCGCTTTGGCACAGCTGCCGCAGACACAAAAGGATTTATGCACATGTATTTCTTTCAGTGTGTGGCAGAGACAAACTAATTACATAGTTTTCAGTGTGCATTTAGCGTAAATGATATGGTATGCTGCTGCTGCTGCTGCTGCCACATGCCACCAAAGGTTACGCATATGCGACATGGCTGAGCAAGCCACACACACACACCTCCCCCCTCTCACACACATACACCCACATTTTGTAACCCCTGCAGTTAGAGCTAGAGATTCATGCTTGTCTCACCTGCAGCTTAATTTTTTCAAGCCACTTTTTCAAGCTGCAGCTGCGTAGCCTCCATCCAGCTACAGCTTAGCAGTCACCTCCCCCCCCCTCCTCCCACGCCCACTGGGGGCAGGGCAGCTTTGGAGTGCGCATGACTTGGCAGTTTGTTTTTCTCTCTTTTGATTTTGGGAAAGTGGAGCCGGCGTATCCCACGCATTTTCCATGTGCTTCCTGCTTAACTCGCTCGCTGGCTGCTGCAATGCTACATTGACTGACTGACTGACGGATTGACTGACTGACGTAGTGATTGCTTGACTGACTGCCCAAGCGCTCAACGGACGCTGTGTCGCTGCGGCTGCTTAATTGGCCATTACAAACTGTCAGCCGAGACCTTAGCCTCGGCCTAAGAGGCTTTTGTCTCTGCCCTGGGCTTTTCAGCTTTGGCTTCAAGTGATTCTCTATTCTCCATTCTCGTATTTCAAGTTGCCCAAAACCAAAAACTTTGGAAAACTTCATTTCGATTCCCTTCAGCGCTATGCAAATCGAGTGAAAGCTGCTCCACATCGCTTTAGAAGCAACAAGTTATGTTTGCCTTCAGCTCCCCCATTGACAAAGTATGGCCATTACATTGAACTTAACCCAAAACCCAACACGAGTGCTGCAGTCGAGTGTGCTCTTTGTAAATAGGCAAATTTATGCTAATTAGATGTTAAACAGTTAGAGAGACAGCTTGATGTATGCAGCGCTTTATTTTAATCAAAAATATTTAGGAAGTGATTGATGAATCTTAAACTTTGCTCTAAATTTTCTTTGCCTAGTCTGAAATTGATCTATATACGAAACATTATGGAATTATTAGAACCATTTTGAAAGCCAAAATATGTTTGAAATATTATTGATTGACGTGGATTGATTGATTTGCAAAACATTTTCTTAAATGAAGTTTCTAATTGGTTTCGTAATGCAAACGGAACTTGAACTACATTTAATATATTTACAAATATTAAGCATATCATGTTATAGCGAATTAAGTTTGATTGATTGATTGACTAAGCTTGAAAGTACTCGACTTCATACTGATTTATTTGCACTCATACTATCATCAATACCAGAGTTAGTAACTATATCAATAAGACCTTTAAAAAGGGATTACGGTAAAGTAAGATGCAATAATAGATTGATTGATTGATGCTGATTAACTTCAAACGAGCACAGAGTTGTTGCTAGTGGTGCATACAAAACAGGCATGCCACATTTGCCAACAATTGCCGGGTATTAAGAGTGAAAATGCAGCTCAGGCACATGGCAAATCATTGTCAGTCTCTCCACTCGCACTTTGCACTTCAATTGTGTTTTCTTTTAAGGATTTTCCCTGCATGCTGCTGCTGTCTTGGGCCAGTGTCTGCTGTTCGTGTCAGTCAGCTGCTGCCCTGGCTAGTTGTTAACATGAAAAGATAAACATCGGAAACGATGTCAGTCAGACAGAGTCTGTGCCTCTCTCTCAACAAACACCCGCTGTGGCACAAGCTGAAAAATGGAAAACTGAAAAGAAAATCAGGCAGTAAATGGCTGCAAAAATGTCAGTTGCAACAATTGGAGCAACGCAACAACAAATAACTTTTGTTTTGTTTAATGAATGGCGACTCTAACAGCTTGTTGCATGTAATTGTGGCAACTGTCAGTCTTGCGCCTTTGGCAACACTTTGAAGTCTCTTTGGCAAGGCGCAAAAACTCCACACTATATCAAGCAGAAAATCTGTCAAAATAAGTTATAACTATTTATAGCAAATGTGCTGAAGTTGTGCACGCGATGGCAATGCAGTTTAGTAGGTGAAGCGGGAGAGGAAGGCGTTAGAGAAAGTAAACATGCTAAATATAGCGGTTTTTTGACTCCAGTTTCCACAGAAAAACGGGAAAATCTGAAGTAAGAAAGGACATAAGAGAAACAGGACAGGAAAACATCCTGTACAAGTCAAACAGCAGCTGTTATTTTCATGCTTCATTAATGCAATGTAAGGACGAAGCAAATCAGTCGGACGAAAGGCTACAGTAGGACGTATCCGTAGTAGGAGACATCCCATTTGACCATTCGAGCGAATTGTCTGTTGCATATCTTCGCTGTTTGTTATTCGCTGTTTCTTATCTTAACGGAGCCTATCACATCTCCTTCTGTCTATTACATACATTTCCCTATTTCCTTTCTTTCTCCCATTTGCTCTAATTTAATAGACCTTTTTTAACTCTTTTAAAATGTAGGGTCTAATGAATTGAAATAATTGTAATGTTATATTAAAAGTTATATAGTTTATAGCCTTAGAGATAACTGATGTTTGCCAGCAAAAACAACTTGAAAGTGTCGTCATCAGACTTGATAACAGTTGCCTAACCAGCTGACTGAGATAAGATATGTATTAGAAGCAGGCGACCATACGAGTATCTTCCATATACATTTGTTAATATCAGGTGCTAGTAATTTGAACAATTTGATAATTGCAACGACCTCAAAAAGGGAAGAGAGGGAAACTAGCAGCTGCCTTTGTTGAATCAATGCCAGACACAATTAATGCCCTCAAAAACGCATATGCCGTTTAATTTGCATATTGCGCCTGTTTGATAAGATCAACGCATCAGATGGCGCTAAACACCCCATTTGAAGCGCACTTAGGGTATGGCCAAAAACTTGTTTTCGCATTGGCGCGTCCTGATCTTGTTCTCATGCCCATTCAGCATTGAATTATGAATGCAACCCTTCTGCTTGCAGCTTGTTGCAACATAACGTAATGTACTTTTATTTTGGGAACACCTTTTGCGGTTTTTGCTACCTGAGAAAAAGAGAGAGAGAGAGAGAGAGAGAGAGAGAGAGAGCGCATTGCGTGTTAGGGCCATGATGAATGAGAGTGAAAAATGAAACATAAATTGGCGCTGTTGTTGTTGTAGCTGTTGTTGTTGCCGCTGCTGTTGCAATCAGTCGTCCGGAAATCTACACAGGAGACCAAGCAGACAGGCAGACAGGCAGAGGAAGAAGGCAAGATAAACAGTATCTAGAGGGAAGAAGGGAAGGCAGACAGTCTGTGTCATAAACAGCACAGGACAAAATGTTTTTTGCTTTATGTACAGCAATTGCAATTCTCACGCACACATACACACACACGCACGCATTCACATACACACGCTCATCATAATGTGTGTAATTGAATTCAAGGTCTGCGCATCTGGCAACACTGACTGCAGCTTTTCCAAAAAGCACTTGAAATTCTTTGGCCCAACGCGTCTCCCTTCCTCTCCCTCCCTTCCCTCTCTCCCTCTCTATCTCTTTCTCTCTCTCTCTCTAGCTCTTTCCGTCTCTTGCGCTTCCAAGAAACAGGTTAAAGTTGGCTGTGAGAAATTCCAATGTAGCAGTAATGCCAAGTAATGCCACATTGCAGCCAGCGCTGCCACTTCCACTGGGCACTTCCCAGATCTGTTCTCGGCTCTTGCGCTTGATTAGTGCCGCTGTGTGTGTGTCTGTTACCTGTGGGATGCCGTACAGGTTTCTGGAACGAATCTATAAACTGAAATCGCATGGCGGCTCAGTAAAAAAACTGGAAAATACCAACGCACAAATTGCGCTTTCTCTGTGGGACTGGAGACTAGAACGTAGCTAACATTTGAGTTTGTGCCTTTTGTTCTAACGCCTACGATATCCTGTCTGTGCCACATGCCACATGCCACACGACACACCAACTGCAACGCAAACTGCAAGTCTCTGCGCTCTGCACACGTCTGATTTTAATGGGCATATTTGGTAAAACACGTTTGGCTTTTATAAATTAAATTTAAATGCCATTAAATCTCAACCGATACGCTCAACAAACAGGCCAAGAGCGAAGAGAGAAAGAGAGAAAGGTGCGCAAACTGCCAGACTATTATGCCCCGCAGCCAGCATTCTCATGTAAATAAAATCACAGAACAGAGAAAGAGGAGAGACCTCTCACACAGCCAGAGAGCAGACTGAGATTAGAAAGTCTCTGTGGACAGTTTAAGGCATAGAACTTTGCTCAGACTCTAGGTACAGTGATCACTCGGCTATGAAGTATCTCGGAAGGAGTTTTAACTAAGGGGAGAATTAGAAACCTTTTCAAACCTCCCGAATTTTATTATTTTCTTTCTGGGGTTTATCCGGCCTTTGGTCTCAAACTTAAAATAAGTCCAGTTTTTTATTTTAAATTTTTTCCTCTTACGCGTTTCGTCAGCTGTGCTGGCTTCCTCAGGGAGTCTGTTTTAATTTTAATTTTTTTTAATTTTAATTTTTCTGAAACTTCTCTAACACATATTTCAATGTTTGAACCTAATTGAAGTTTGCTTTGGGGGTTTCCCAAATCCAATTAGTGATTACTAATCCGTTAACAAATCTCCAGAGTTTTAAACCTCACCTTACCTTTTCTTTGCTCTTACTGAACTCAACCTAAAACCTCTTGAATTAATTGGGATTTATTTTTGAAGTTTCTTCCAACTTAATATCAAATCAATGCCTCTACAGACAGCAATTTATCTACCTTTTATTAGCTAGACTTATAAACTGCATAAGAGGATAGAAGCAAGTTTTAATGCCCACACCCACTGTACGTTAATGACCACTGTAACCGAAGACGCATGCGGGTGTGCTTTACCGCATCTGCAAGGTGTTTATAAGGTGTCTGAACTTGAAACCAGAACGTAACTGGTAAAAGTTCTTGAGACTTACATACGACTGCGATTAATCACAATGCATTTGCTGCAGGCAAACAAACGAAAGCAACAACAAGAACACGATTCAAATCAAAAGCTATTTATGAGCCACGGTTTTTCGGCTTTTCGGGCACTCCACAGTCGAAGTGGAGGAGGAGGGAAAAAGCCTTTAACGAAGCAACAGAAGAACAACAAATAGACACGAACATGGATTCAGATTGAGATTGAGATTGGACAGGCCCACATTAATTTTAAGTTCTTTATGAATCGAAACAAAAAAGCGCCGCATTTCGAGGCATCGAATCGAACCACGGCGAACGGAGCGAACGATCTTTGGGGTTTTGGTTACGTTTCGTTTCGTATTGTTTCACTCCGTGAATGAAGCTACGCTGCAATCTCAAGTATGTTCGATGTTGTTGTCGATTGTTGTTGTTGTTGCTGTTGTTGTTGCTGTTGTTGTTGCTGTTTGATGTTGGCTGGGGCAAAACACATAGCTTAAAGTTCATTGACTGAAAGGTGCGTTGTTGTCGCTGCTGCGGTTTGCTTAGAAATGCATCAAACCTAAACTCCAGCAGCAACTTTACGACTTAGTACGCGCATACACTGCAGAAAACATAGGCTAAGTTACAGCTTCATTTGTAACATATGAAGTTATAGCCTATTTCCATGAGCATATATGTGTCCTAACATCCAAATAAAATTAAAAATTACTTCATGCAAATGACGAACCATTTCATCCAATACGAAAATACCGTCATTTGGATAATATGAGCGTCCTTTGCTGTCGTTAGTAGAAAAGTCAAATAAGCGTCATTTAAAATGACACCAAATGAGCTCACATTTTGCGCTCGTAGTAATCAGCTATTAACTCAATATCAACTAAGTGGCAGCGCTTGACCAGCAAAGCTTCTCTAGATTTGACAAGCGCTTGTGCCAATTTTCAGTTTTTTCACATAAGGTTAAAAAGTTGATTTTCTCTTGACCTTCTAGCAGCTCTGTTATTATAATTCCATGTATTCATCTGTGCCAGACTAATTTAGTCTTGATCAATTCAATAATTATTCGTACCATTCGTTATTCTCGCTGTGTATTTCGCATTGTTTATGGAACTCTTTGTGCTGAGCAGGCAGAGCCTTGGAAACGTGCAAAAATGCAGCAACCGCAGACGCAGACGGGGACGCAGATGACTACGATCGGCAATCAATCTGCAGATTCCAGTTGCTGTTCTGTTCTTAGAGGCACGCAACAAGTTTCTTTAGACGCTGAACTTGTGGCCTTAAGTGAATCGATGGCAACTCAGATGGCGATGGAGGCAGAGAGGCAGACTTCAGCTACACTTGCCTTGGCCATGTTGAGCAAACAACGCAGGCATATAATAAAAAAAAATACGAGGAAAAAAAGAATGTTATCTACCACAAGAGAGCAAATATGGCAAAGACGGTTCCCAGCGAACGAGCCTGGAACAGCTTATGCAACCGGGTTTGGTCTCATGGCTCCAGAAGACCTGTTGTTTATCGTACGTAGAGGCGCTGACAGTGCGCATCTATATCTATGTATGTGTTTATCTGGTATCTATAGCTATAGCCATAGCTATATCTATAGCTGTAGCTATATCTGTAGCTGTAGCTGTATGTTATTGGTATCTTCGTTCTCATTTCGGTTTTGCGCTTCAAGTGAGAAACGAAAATGTTGTTTGGGAAAAATAAACAAACTGCATGGCAGAAGAAAACGCGCCGAAGAATTCCAGGCAGGGTGACTTCACCTTGCCCCTTTGCCCCTTTTTCCACCAACCGCCCCTCAGGGCTAACTTGGCAACAGCAATCAAATGCTCATCAGCGCACTTGAAATACAATAATGCGTTGAATGTTTAAAACAAAAAGCAGCAGAAGAGCAACAATAACGCACTGTATCTGTATCTTTTCTTCCTCTTTCGAGGTTTTTTTGTTGTGTTTTTTGGGTGTGTATCTCATTTCTGTTGGTTAGTTGAAATTATTTGGCTGTGGCACGCAGCGTTTTTTCTTTACGCTGAAGGTTTATTTTCGTTTAGCTCGTTTGTTTAGTTTTGTGGCAACACACATACATACAAATACGCATACATAGAACACATACCACATATATGCTGCAGGTGGGAACAGGTTTGTGCACAGCGGCTGAGATGCGGGCCATATCTTTTTGGTCAGACTGCGCGTAATTTATTTCCACTGTGGCTGCAATTACTTTTTGGAACACAAGACAGATAAAGGCGACGAGTTATGCACAGGCCTACAGCTCGACTACTGTATACCCTATAGGGTAAAATATTTTTAATAATTAATGTTATTAACATACGCTGTTGAGAACAATTTCATTTAACATTTCAAAATATTTTCGAGGACCTAACAGCGCTACAGCTTTTAACAGCATTAATAAGAACGCGCTCTCTCTTTCTCTCTCTCTCTCTTAATATAAAGCTCTCACTGTAAGCTCTAACATTTTGCAGAGGTGCATTTAACAGATATTTAAAATAAACTTTACAGCGCTGCAGCTGTAAGCTGTAAGCTAATTCAAGCGCTCTTCTAATGCACTATCTCTTGCTGTGAAGTTTAAAATTGAACTCAGCCAGGCTTATGGCTACATTTTATGACTCAACAGTGTTTAAGCTTTTAACGGTAATAAAATACCAAACGGTAGGCGTATGTTTTATGATTTTAGGCTAATTTGAGCGCTCTCTCGCTGTAAAGTTCAAAATTTAAAGTATCAAGGGTTAGGCTTTTAACAGCGCTTTAGCTTTTAACAGCAGTTTGGCTTTTAACAGCGCTAATAATAACAAATAAGATCGTTTTCTCACTGTAAACTTTAACATTTTGCAACGCTGTTGTTTGCTGCTGTCTGGCAACCTTGCGATTGCAATGTTTACATTTTTGATATACGCATTTAAAAGCGCAAATTTATATAAAGTAATTATTTATTATTAATTTAGCAGACAAACAAGTGCAAGTAAAAATGTAATCTCATAAACATTTTTATATGTATGTGTCCGCCATGTGTGTTTACTTAAGATACCGCTGCGCATACACTTAAACTGTATGTGTGTGTGTGTTTCACATATGAATTGCGCCAATTTCCAAGTAAATGACCAATCCTTGGGCCAAGTGCTCGGCGGCAGTGTTCAAAGTGCAGAAAAGCGCCTGCCGCACGGCTCAAAGTGCAAACAGCAGCAGCAGCAGTCGCTGCAGTTGCTGCAGTTGCAACAGTAGCATTAACAGCGACACTAAAAATACAAAAAAAAAATACTCTGCAGTCTGGTCACGTAGCTGGACAGCGCCTGCTTACATGTTGCCGAACAATATGGCCGAACTGCTGGGCAGCAGAACTCCATTTATTTCTATTTCGGTTTCAAAAACTATTGTTTTTGGGCACTGTACTCAAAAAAGGAGAAAAGCATCTATTAAGTAAGTGTTAATGGGAAATGCATGTAAAGGGCATAAAGTACTTATATATGGAGATCAGCTGAGTTGATATAGCCATATCCTTTTGTCTGTCCGTATGAACATTAGATCTTGTAGGTTTTCCAATGTTGTATGCAGATGAAGTTTGTTGTAGAATTTTGATACCTCTTGATACCCATTTTCCAGCTAAGGGTTAAAAAAAAACCACATGTATGTACGTAGTCTATATTATTCTCTTTATAGATGCGTTAAACTACATAAGGATCGGATAAGAAACAGCAAAGATATTCAACAGGCAATTCGCTCGACTTGGCAAAGGGGCAGTTGCCAGTTGCGTCTGGCTGTAGCCCTTCGCCCGACTTATCCATCCCTTACTTACTGATTAATATAGAATGTTAATGTTACTTTTGTAATATATTTTAATGTCTTTTATATTTTGTGATATATTAAATTTAGCTATTTCTGGCAACACTGCCAACAGCTGAGTCCGCAACCCTCTCTTGCTCTAACAGAGGAAAATTCCCCTGCCCTCATTCTCTCTCTCTCCCTCTCCCTCTCCCTCTCTCTCTTTCTCTGTCAGTCTGTCGCTGCACGCATCGCTGCACCGTCAGCCCCTTTGTCGTTAACAGTTGCCCACAAATGGCAACGGCTCTGTAATGGCATTTCTAATAATGAGCAGCCGCCGCACAGCGCAAAAGGGGAGCGGGGAGCGGGGAGGCAGCGGAGACAGGTGAGGCGAGGCGGAGGTGAACTGCCAATTGCAAAATTACCAACTACCGATCAGACTGCATACATCTGTGTATATATGTATGCATGTGTATGTGTATGTGTATGTAATTATGTACTTGGCTTGTTCTGTGCGCTTCATACCTGAGCAATTAGCACGAGCGTCGCTTTTGTGCTGAAACCAGAAGAAGAAGCAGCTGCCGGCTGCCGCTCTGCAAAGCAGCAACAACATAAACATAACAGCAGCTGTCGCTGTTGTGCTGTTGAGAGCGCAAGTATTATTGGAATAACATCGTTGCAACATCGATATTAGCAATAAGAAATTTATATCGAAAATATCGACAAGTTTCTTGCGCTTTTCAATGTAAACAATTTAAATAATTATTTCAAAATATAACTCTGTTTTAATCTCTAAACCTGGAATTGAAATAATCTAAAAATATATCTGTTGAAAATATATATTCTATATATTTAAATAATTTAGAAGTATTGCTAGAATAATATCGTTGCATTATCGATATTAGCACTAAGAAATTTGTATTGAAAACATCGACAAGGTTCTTGCGCTTGAAAAATGTAAAGAATTTAAATAATTAATTCAAAATATTACTCTGTTTTGATATAAAACTGTAAATAGTTAGGTATTTAAATAATCTTAAAATATTTCTTTGCTTATGTTTTAAAATTTAAATAATAAATAAGTGTTGTTGGAATAATATTGTTGCAATATCGATATTAGCAATAAGAAATTTGTATCGAAAATATCGACAAGGTTCTTGCGCTTTTTAATGTAAAGAATTTAAATAATTATTTCAAAATAGTATAACTCTGTTTAGGAATTTTGGTATAAAGCTGGAATAGAAATAATCTAAAAATATATCTGTTAAAAATATATATTCTTTTATTTTAATTAAGAAGTATTGCTGGAATAATATCGTTTTATAATCGATATCTGCAATAAGAAATTTGTATTTGTATCTTACGCTTTTCAATGTAAAGAATTTAAATAATTATTTCAAAATATAACTCTGTTTTGATATAAAACTGTAAATAGTAAGGTATTTAAATAATCTTAAAATATTTCCCTGCTTTTGTTTTAAAATTTAAATAATAAACAAGTATTGTTGGAATAATATTGTTGCAATATCGATATCGATATTAGCAATAAGAAATTTGTATTCAAAATGTGAAGAAGTTAAATAATTATTTTAAAACTGTAAATAGTTAGGAATTAATAAATTCTAAAAAATTTAATTTGCTTTTGTTTTAAGTATTTTATTAATAAAGAAGTATTGTTGGAATTTAAATAATCTGAAAATATTTCTTTGCTTTTGTTTAAAAATCTAAATAATAAAGAATTTAAATAATAATAAATGAAACTAATTATTTATTTTTGTTTTAGAATTCACAAAGCTAAGAATTTAAATATTCTGTTATTTTTGGAAGAAACAAAGAATATAAGTGCCTAAATAAATAATAATAATAATAATAATAATAATAATAATAGTATTACTGTTTTTATTTAAAAATTTTATAATTATTTAATTTTAATTTTATTACATTTTAAGATATTTTTCCGGATATTTTGTAATTTAAAACTGGCTATTTCTGGCAACACTGGTAAGCGCAAGCGAAGCAAAAGCCAGGTGTTTTTCTACTCTGGCAACTCTGAAACTAGCATGGCAAATTAACGAAAAGAGTGCAAAAGCAAAGGAAACAAAATATTGTCGCCAGTCTGACGACAGGTAAAAATTCGTTTGATTGGCAAATGATGAAAATTCTTAAAAAGAAAAACTTGGCTAAAAGCAAAACTGCTGCATATTGCAATATGTGGCGCGATTGCAGTTAGCCAAACACTGTAAAACTTGTTGCGAAACTTGGCAGATAAAAAACGAAACAAAAAACTAGCACAATAAATGGTTAGACGTGTTGGCCACAATTTAACACAAGGTCGCGAAAACAATAAGAGCCATAAGGCAAGAGGCAAGAGGCAGCGGCAACTTCAGCCCAGTCGCTTATCGCTGTAATTGTAGAAGCGGCTAATTGTGCGAACAGGCAAGAGCACAGCTCCAACCCCGCCCACCCTCCCTCTCCCTCGCACTCCCACTCCCACTTCGATGCGAGCAAACAGCATAGAAATAGAGTTGCCACTTTTTTCGAAGCAAAAAAGCTTTTTTTGGAAGAAAAGCCGCATAAAAAAGCTATTCAAAAATTTAAAGGAAAAAATTTAGAATAGAAAATTAAAATTAATTAATTATGTTATGCAAATATCGATCAAAATATTGATAACAGACTTATAATTTTTCTTTTTATATAATATAAATATCTCCTTTGTTTATCAACCGATTTCAATGCGCTTTTCAGGATAGTTAAATATAGTATAAGAGAGTTTATGTTCCAAATAACAACCTTCTATGTGTAATATTACGCTTGTTATTGAACTTTTTGTGTTAAAAATTCGAGGTTATGTGAGTTTTATTGATTTTTGGGCGTAAAGGGGTAGTGGCATCAACGATTTGAAATAAACTTGATCTGCGTATTGAATACACCTACCTATAGCAACTAAAACGTCTTCTCTAGCTTTTGTACTTTCCGAGATCTACGCACTCATCCGGACGGACAGACAGACAGACAGACGGACAGACAAGGCTAAATCGACTCAGCTCGTCTCCCTGATCAAGAATATATATACTTTGTGGGGTCTGCCTGTTTTTCCCATTTTTCAAATGGGCACAGGGTATAAAAAAAGCTCAACTATTATTGAAAAAAACAAAATGTATACTTTCAACATTTTTAAATTTTTTATTTAAATTTTTCTTAAAAAACAGCTAGATCTAGCTGGAAAAAAACGAATTTGACAACATCGCGCAGAAGCTGCAGACGAAGCAAAAGCGCAAAGTAAACAAGGTGTTAATAACGCGCTCTGCTTTTGCGCCTCGGCGAATTGAGTTTAATTTGAAGAAAGCAAAACGCAGATAAGATGCCACAATGCAAACAAAATAACAACAACAATGGGCGAGCCACCCACACCCACAACCACACCCCTCCCTCCCCCCACACCCACACACACACCCACACGCATACTCTGCCAAAGGAGTCTTAACAGTTATACAAAAGCTTGCCAGACTTGCATACAAAGCAGAGAGGCGTGCAAGAGCTTGGAGAGTGGAGAGAGGAGAGAGTGGAGAGTGGAGAGCGGGAAGCGGCAGCTGATGGGAGCAGATAAGAGCAGCATTTCTGATAAACGCACTTGACTTTGCCTGCAGCGACTTGCCATGAATGACAATTGAAAAGCGCACAGTGGCGGCCAAATTAATAGTGTCAGTGACAATTAATTAAAACTGCGAAAATTGAATAGAGCAATGAAAATTAAATAAAATAAATACAATGTGATGCATAGATATTTAATAAAAGTATTAAATGAATGATCGGGCGCTATAATTGTGAACACGACTGTCGACTATCGTTCAGTTTACTGAGAGATTCCGAAAATTAATTCAATAATAAAACAATAATAATGCATTCAATTTACCGCACGACTTTTTTTATTATTTGCAGACACTGTTCATGTGGTATTTTCCTCATATTAATACATACAACGAAAAATAATGAATTGAGAATATCAAATATTAAATTACGTTACAAAATTATAGTAAATAATTAATAGTCCCTTTTGTACTTTAAGTACAGGATCGTATAAAATACTAAACATTAGTATGCCCATAATTTGTTGCTCGACTGTTCGTAATGCCATCGTGACTACTATATTTATAGAAATACCAAGGGAATAATGACTTGGTATTTCTATAAAATTAATAGACTGAGAAAATTTAATATAATACTCCACCACGACTATTATATTGGCACCCACTGTAGATTTGGGCATTTTTATCAAATTAATAGACAGCAGGCATTCATGGAGATAAATCAAGTAAATGATTTAATATCAAATTATATTAAATTTAATAGAAATCTCTGTATGCTCATAATTTTCTGCTCGACTGTTTGTCAGGCCACTATACCTAATATATTGACGCTCACTGTTAAATTGGTATTTCTCTTAAATTAATAGACTGAGAAAACTAAATAAGAAATTAAATAACTTTTATTTGAATATTATGCACATAATTTTCAGCTCGACTGTTTGCTTGTCTACCTATTTTTTTGGCACCCACTGTTTATTTGATATTTCTCTAAAATTAATAGACTGAGCAAATTAAATAGTAGATATATTTGGATAATATTTGCACATAATTCTCTGCTCGACTGTTTGCTAGTCTGCCTATTATTTTTGGCACCCACTGTTTATTTGATATTTCTCTAAGATTAATAGACTGAGCAAATTAAATAGTAGATATATTTGAATAATATTTGCACATAATTCTCTGCTCGACTGTTTGCAAGTGTGCCTGCCATTTTGGCACCCACTGTCTATTTGGTATTTCCCTTAAATTAATAGACTGAGCAAATTAAATAAGAGATTAAATAATTTTTAATTGAATATTATGCACATAATTCTCTGCTCGACTGTTTGCAAGTCTGCCTAATATTTTGGCACCCACTGTTTATTTGGTATTTCCCTTAAATTAATAGACTGAGAAAACTAAATAAGAGATTAAATAACTTTCATTTGAATATTATGCACATAATTTTCAGCTCGACTGTTTGATAGTCTACCTATTTTTTTGGCACCCACTGTTTATTTGGTATTTCTCTTAAATTAATAAACTAAGCAAATTAAATAAGAGATTAAATAATTTTCAATTGAATATTATGCACATAGTTTTCAGCTCGACTGTTTGCTAGTCTACCTATTTTTTTGGCACCCACTGTTTATTTGATATTTCTCTAAAATTAATAGACTGAGCAAATTAAATAGTATATATATTTGAATAATATTTGCACATAATTCTCTGCTCTACTGTTTGCAAGTGTGCCTATTATTTTGGCACCCACTGTTTATTTGGTATTTCCCTTAAATTAATAGACTGAGAAAACTAAATAAGAGATTAAATAATTTTCAATTAAATATTATGCACATAATTCTCTGCTCGACTGTTTGCAAGTGTGCCTATTATTTTGGCACCCACTGTAGATTAGGAGATTGGGAGGATGTGGAATACTTACGAACTGTGACCATTTTCGGGTCGTAGGCACAAACGCGCCGCTCGACGGCCGCGATCTTGCGCTGCACCCTGCCCGCCCGCTCCCCCACCGCCTGCAGGTCCCGCTGCAGCTCGTCGAAGATGTCGCTGGCGATGAGCACCAGGCTGGCCAGCTGCCTCAGGGCGTTGCTCAGCGTGATGTTGCTGATGGAGTCGAACTCGTGGCCAGAGACGACTCTGTGGGCGGCGGAGGGGGATTGGGGGGCGCTGACGCTGCCGCTGACGTTGGCGCCGCGCTGCTGGCTGGTGTGCCTCGAGTTGGGCAGCGACTGTGAGGCGCGTGAGCGCGTTGTGGGCGATGTGGGCGTGAGCGCAAGCGATTTGCTTGGCGATGTGGGCGTGGTCGAGGGCAAGAACTCCACGTGCTGCTTGAGCTTCTTCATGGGCAGGGAGGCGGGGGGGCGCGGCTCCCGCTCGCTGCCCCCATCTCCGACCCCGCCCCCGTTATGCACCAGCACGGCGACGTGTGTGAGCGTGGGCGAAGTGGGCGTGTCGGCGTCATCGCTGCTGACCGCCCCCGCCCCCGCCCCCGTCGCCTGCTTGTTGATGCAGTTGTTGTTCTTGCACTTGCCGGGCAGGCATTGAAAGCGCGTTGCCGCATGCCCCAAGCTGGCGGCTGTGGCCTGTGCCACATGCACGGGCTGCACCACGCGCTGTACGAAGGGCATTCCGCTGCCCCTTCCTCTCTCTGCCCCTTCTAGCCGCTAGCTGCTCCACATTCGGCGCTCTTAGCCAAGCAGCATCAAAAAACTGGCCAAACAACTTCTGCGCTTGAATCCTGCCCCCTACTTCTGCCCCTGCCCCTTGCCACTGCCCCTCTGGCTATTGTTATAAATTCCGTGCGAGCGAGATAGCAAGAGTGCGAGAGAGCAAAAGAGCGAGCGAGAGGCAAACAAAACTAGTTATGCGGCTTAAAGACTTGAGTCTGGGCCTTAATTGAATCTAAACCGGCGTTTTTTGAACTTTTTTTTTAGCTGTAATTCGTATTTTATTTTTATTTTTTCTATTTTTTTGAATGCAACTGGTTTATGCTGCCCGATTTGGTAATAATTACGATTTTATAGCCTTTTTGTGTTTCTCTATTTTGATTGCCGTTACGCGTGTTTGCGGCTCATTCAAGTCGACACATCACACACACACTCGCACACACACACGGGCGCACGCACACACTCGCACAGCATTCAAAAGGTGCGCAGAACTCTTTCAAAACTCAAAACTCAAAACTCCGTCCGTGCACACGTCCAACACGTTTGCCGGTCAAAAAAACACTGTTGACGAACACGTTGCGGCCAACCGGCTACAGCGGCGTCGAACATGTTCGAGCTGTAGTGACATGCCAGCGCCGCCAGATGGCGCGGTCAATTTAGCGGCTTTCTGCAGCAGAGCTGCCAGACGTTTTGCAATTTAATTACAAATTATATGATAAAATATATTGATATATATATAAACGTATAATAAATATGAATAATATTAGAATTAAAAAACACTATAGAAGCCAGCTAAATTAGCAATGATGTGCTGAATTCTTATAATGCTTAAATTAAAACTTTTCAAATTTATACCATTAGATTGACGTAATTTTTTAACTCTATAACATGCCGTTGATTAGTTATTTATATGCTATATTTTTTTCTTATATTTTGTTTCTTATAAGCTGTTTTTAAATTATTCTAACTGCAAATTTATTCAATTCTGGCAACCCTGTCGTTGTATTTGAACTCGATAACACAGCGTTGCTGTCGCATGCTTATCGCACTAAGCTGGCAGGCGTTGCCCAACACCGATTCAACTTTGTTTAGTTTGGATTTTCACAGTTTAGAACTTCGGTCACTCTGTGCACAACATTTGGCTTTGCATTTTTTTCATATTTTATTTACGTTTTTGTTCGTAAATAAATAAATAAAACTAAAGCAGATTTTAAGAAACGTCGCGATGCCGAAGTACTACTGCGACTACTGCGACACGTATCTGACGCACGACTCGCCATCCGTGCGCAAGACGCACTGCACGGGCCGCAAGCATCGGGACAACGTGAAATTCTATTACCAGAAGTGGATGGAAGAACAGGCGCAACATTTAATCGACGCCACCACAGCCGCCTTTAAGGCCGGAAAGATCACCAACAATCCGTTTGCAGGCCCCGCGCCCGGCAACAAGCCCACCGGCGTCTCCATACCGCCGCCCAACATGGGCGCGCCTCCTCGACCCGGCATGCCCAATATGCCGCCCTACATGCCGCCCATGATGAACCCCTTGATGGCGCCCACCGGCATGCGCCCCCCTCCCATCCTCAACCCCATGGCCATGATGGGCCCCCCGCCACCGCTGGGCACCATCCCGCCGCCCATGATGAACGGGCCGAAGTAACCGTAGTTAAGCTAAATCCAACTGCTAAGTTAATTTGCAAATATAATAGACTCGATTGTAACCATAAATTTGTTTCATTTATGTCTTAAAATAATAAATATACAAATATTTACATTTTGTAATTTAAAATACTCTTGGCAAGCTTACTCCTAAAGAGCACTAAAAAACGGCAAATAAAATACCAAACTGCTGGCGCAAGTTTTAGACACGGTAGCGAACAGTGCAAAAGTGGTGTAATTGTTTTTTTGGTTATTTTTTCTTAGTGAACTTATAAACACTATTATTCAGGAATAAATATATACATTTCAAATAATAATATAACCCTATCGTATAGGTTACTGAAGAGAGTAATAGCAAAACATAAAAACAAATAAATAATTTAATACACAGCTCAAACTGAATTTGTTTCTGTGTTTTAAAAGTAAAATTGGCAACACTGCATGTCGGTATTTTTGGTGCTTCCTCCTATATGCAAGTGGCAACTGTGCTGGCTTTGCCTTCGTGCGCTGGAAGGCCGTCAGCTGTTCATTCCAATTCCGCCCCAAAACAAAAAAGCTTCACTTGTTCGCTCTTCCAGCGTCTTTTCCGATTTATAAAACACTCTCATATGTATGTATGTGTGTCCATTTGTGTATATGTATTTGGTGGTGGCGGTGACGGCATGGAAAGGAAACAGGCCCAGCATTGGATGAGCTCATAGGCAAGCCAAGAAACAAGTTTAGCTTTTTGGAAATGAGATACGAGAACACACACACACACATGCACACGTATGTTGGAAATGTGCGCATGTATTGTGCACTGCGGCAGTGTTGTGCCAGTCTCAGCCTCAGTTCTACGCGAAACGCGAACGTCGACGCCAGTGCAGGCGACCCACGCGGAACATCCGACTGCGATACGTAAAGTGTGTGACAAGTGCGCGCCAGTGCTGCCACAAATAGCCAGATTTCAAAAATAACTTAAAAATATATGTAATAAAAATTAAAAAAAAAACAAAATTACCCATAAATAATAAAAGTAGAATTAATATTGCATTTGAAAAATAAATATATATATTTAAATTTATTTATGCTAAGCATCAATAAAAAGCCGAAACTAGCCAAATGGGCAACGCTGGTTCGCACTTCTAGCTGTGTGTGTGTGTGGATGAATAATAATACTAGCCAACAGTGTTGCCAGCAGTAGCAAGATTTGCCATAAAAATTAAAATATTAAATCTAAATACCTAAAAACGAATAAAAAATTAATAATAGAATTATAAAAAATAATTGTAAATTTGCATTATAGTTAGTAGTTAGCAGAAAAGGTTTTAGAAACCCGCTAAATTGGCAACGCTGCTGACCAGCCTACCTCTCTCCTCTCTCTTTTATTCTCTCCGCAGTCATCACTAATTGGTACACTTACGTGGCTGCTACGTCGCCCTCCCCCTTCAATTAACTCAAGTAACCACGGAGCAGGCTCTCCAAGTCAAAAAGTCACACACTCACACACACACAGAACTAGCACACATACAGATGTAGAACGTGGTTAAAAAATACAAATTTCAGTAAAAATCAGAACAAATTGTATGTGCGAAAAAAGCGAAACTTAAAAACAAAATCAATAATTGGCCCTGTGCCTGTGTGCGTGAACGTGTGTGTGTACATGTGCATGTGTATGTGTATGCGTATTTGTCAGCTGGACAATTGCAGCAATAAATAAAGAAAAGCAACAACTTCAAAATGCAACAACAGCAGCAGCAACAGCAGCAACAACAACAATCTGGCATGTCCACCCCCCTGACGCCCATCAATGCAGCAGGCATGCCCCTCGCTGCCTCTGCCGCCGCTGCCCCCTCTGCCAGCAACAGCGGCAGCAGCACGCCCGTACGCACCAAGCACGCCGGCGGAGGCGACTCGCTGCTGCCCCCTTCGGCAGGCGCCTCCTCCTCGCACTCTGTGCCCGGCACCCCGCAGCAGCAGCATCAGCCGCAGTCCAGCAGCGCCCCCCTCGCTGCCTCCCATCAATCGCTGGGCGTCGGCGTCGGCGCTGGCAGCAACAGCATCATCGGCAGCATCAACATAACGCCGCCGAACAGCGCCGGCCTCAGGCAATCATCAGGTGAGTAGAAGCTTCTGCTGACGCTGACGTCGACGTCGCTGTCGCTGTCGCTGTCGACGTTGACGCAGGACACGTCATGCAGCTTAGCCTCAATTGCTACTCAATGTCATAGCGTGTACTATTTGTGTTGTCTGCTCTTGCTTTTTGTTTCGTTTTGCGCTTCGCTTTTGCTCTCCGTTTTGTTTGCTTTCCTTGCGCACAGTTCTCTTGTTTTTGTTGCCATTCCGTTTTGATCATTTGTCGTTTGTGTGTCAGTGTGCGTATGCCAATCAGTGTTGCCAGATGATTGTGCTCAAAATAAGCTGCGAGAACGAGGTTGCCAGAAAAGGCTAGATTTGCAAAAAAATATGTAAAAATAGCTTTAAATAAATCACAAATAATACTTAAAATAATTCACAAAAATATTATCAATATACAACATTAAAAATAACTATAAATATACTAAATGAATGAAAGATATTCATAAATAAAATTCTGAACCCCTCTAAATTGGCAACGCTGCTAAAAATGTCAAATTTACTAAATAGGCTTCACCTAAATTCATCCATTTTTGAATGAATTATTGTGCGTTATGCAAGATATAAATTTTAAAAATTTGACAAGTTATTTCTAGTTAAAAAATGCTGTATAATTTAGCTAAAGTGGCAACACTGATGTTAATCCATGTCTCTTTCTCTCTGTATTGTTTCTTGCTCTATTTCGGTTTCTGTTTTGATTTCGACTCTTATCGCTTCTCGCCTCTCGCGTGTCAATGGCAACCCACGACACTCTCACACTCTCACAATCAGCTCACACTTATTGAAAAGCTTCCGCTTAAGCGCTCTCATCCGCTTAATTCAAACTGCGCTGGGGTCAGCGTTGCCACCTACTTTCATAAACCGCAAAAATGGCTGCTGCTTAGGCTTTAAGCCACGTACGGAGATAAAAGAAATCTCCTATAACTGTTAATGAAAAAACATATGTAATTATAATACATAATTGAAAGTTTTCAAAGTTTTTATACAGTTTATATTTCCCATGTACCTTTCTTGATTTAGTAAATACTTTCAAATTCTACAAGCTATTAAGATATTCAGATTTTTATTAGTTCAAAAGTTTTGAATTAAGCAACAATTTACATCGTTTAATTCAATCAAGCTTCTCAAAAACTGATTTTAAAACCAGTCGCAGTTCTGACATCATTTCTTCTAGTTGTAGCCGTGAAAAATCGAATAAATCGAATATTATTTCATAAAAACCAGATTCGACTGCCGAAAAGCGGCATAATCAATGCTAGTTAAGGCTAACTGGGCTCGGTGTGAGTGTTGTTGTGCATTAATTGTTTGTTGAATTTAATAAGCGTTGCCCCAACAACAACAAACACAACAATCACACCACAATTTCCATGCAAAAAACGGTCTTTCCAAAGCAACGTCAGCGCTTTTTTTTATCACTTTTGCACATTTCTCTGTTCATAATTCATACACACCTCTGTTCCAAATACATGTGCTTAACTGTGAGTGTGTGTGTGTGTGTGTGCGTGTGTGTTAGTTAGTTAGTTAGTTTTTTATGTCACCATAGTATTGTCTCTTATTGATTAGCATAGGCCTCTCTGGGTTTTTGTCACGTCTTTAATACAGTTCAACGAAACTAATCAATGTCAACGACAAATTTGCACTTTGTTCTTCAATAAAAGCAGCGCTCATATTTCTGATAATATATGTCTATATACACATACATATACCAGTTTTATTTATCTGTACTTCGGTTTTATCAATTTTCTTATAAAGTTAGAATATGGCTGCCAATGAGTCATATTTCATGTACTTTATGGGCAATTTGCAATTGGGGGAGAAAGTTTATAACTCGGCTGGGGTTTTAGAAAGTATAAAACATGCTGTATCCTTAGGTAGCAGCTAAAAGAGGAAAGCCGAAGAGGTACCGTACCTTTAGCTAAGAGGTTCGAATAGATTGGTAATCTTGAGCAAATTGTCTGATACATATCTTCTTCGTTGGCTCTGCCACGCTTGCTTAATAGATCATTTTGTACTATTTCAAACTACATTGTCTAAAAAGTTGTAAACTAATTAATTTATTTTGTCTTAAGTACAAGTTCTATGAATAACATTTACAGTATAATTCGCTTAACTGCCTCGAGTCGATTGCAGCGATTTTAGAGGCAGCTATCTTAAAAAGGCAGCTAACGTAATTTTTATAAATTTAATTATGCGGTTTATTGTTGATCTGTCACACTTTTATCAACGTTTTCGCTGACAGCCGTAATAATTTGACGTTTTTCTTTTAAAGTTAAGCCAACCAAGCGCTTCACTTTACCCATTTTCACGATTAGGAATGATTTGTGCACACAAATGGCACGATCTTAACAAATAGCACGATCAAAACAAACGAAAAACGGACATGCGCAAAGAGATGCACAAAAAAAGATACATGATTAAAATTCATAAATTTGTTGTTTCCAAATTCGAATCCTAGATGGCGCAGTTAAGTTGGATGATATTCATAGAATAAGACAGTTAAATTCTGCCGAAACGAGGCACTTAAGTGCGAAAGGCAGCTAACTTGAATGCAGCAAACGTAATTAATTTCAAACAAATGAGACCATAAATGCAGAAAAAATAGAAAATAAGGCAGTTATCTTGACGATGCAGCTAAGCATCGAGGCAGCTAAGCGAATTATACTGTATATGGTTTTTTAAATTGCAGAGTATTTACGCTTTGAGTTTATGGCGTCAGTTTCCGCTTTGCGCTTGTAAATTATTTAATTTTATATTGCATTCTTAACAGCCATATAATTAAGAGTAAACATATGTTTTGGTTCCTTAACAATTGCAATTAGCGTGAAGGCGTTAAGTTCATGCAACGCAAGGGGGCGCAACTGCAGTGGGAATGATATAAAAGAACTGCAGCAGTTAGTCATAGTTGGATGGCCGCGATGCCTTTCTCTGTGTCTGCCACAGGGGGGAATCCCCTGCTTCCCCACTGGCTGCTAAACTCGTGCAAAACGTGGAAAATGCGCAAAAACAAAAATCGATGCGTCGCTGCGTTTTGTGTGATGCGTCCGTCCACTGTTTGTTTTTTATTTCTTCATTTTATATACAAATATTGTGTACATATTTCCTTTATACTATATAGATATATATGTATGTAGTATATCTTGCTTTTGACGTAAGGGCCAAAGTTGGCAGCTGGGGCAGGGGCGGGGGCAGGGGAAACATTCAGATTGTATCTCTGATGCATTCTATTTTTGTTTCGCTACGAATTTTCGCTGGCAAAGGTCACAAGTAACTGAGAGATTGCAGCATGAACTTCAGCCTTAGTTTCAGTTTCAGTTTGGGCTTTAGTATTACCTTTAGTTCTATATATAGCCTACATAAAGCAAGGATATGATTGCCAGCTCTATCAGCATTACACTAACACACAAATCAAGATATTTTCTTTATTGCATCAAGTTTCCTTTGACAGAAGTTCAATAAGCCAGAACTTTTCAAATGTAATTATAGAAGATAAAGCAGTTTTTTGTAAGATAAGTTGTATTCAATACACAGATCAAGTTTATTTTCAATCTTAGATTTCATGTCCCTATAAATTCCGTGAACCTATTTTAGATATACCAATTTATCTACCTAAATTCTGTCTTAAGTAGTTGGGAGATATGCTGCATCAAAATTTTGCTTATTTTGTCAGCAATCAGTTGCTTACGAGAGAGAGATGGCAACACCAAGTTTAAAATATTTAAAATATAGGGTACAGGGTATTCTCAAGTCGTTAACTTGCGGCTGATCACGATTCTATGCCAATTTGTACTTGAATTCTAGGCCAAAACAGGTTCAGTTTCATAGTTATATTTTGTATAACGTCACACTCTTCATTTTTCTAAGTGTATGCATAATTTAGCTGTGGTAGTACAACTACCACTATTACATAGAACCCTATTTAAACCATTTTATGTGGGAGTGTTATCTGCTCGCTAAATATTTCATAGCCGACTTTTGGGCAAATTGCCGTGCAATAAATTAGAGACTCGTGCGAAAGGCTGATGCACCATATGCATATTGATTGCCTGCCGTTTGCATAGCTAATCAGTTTGACCCACAGACACTCCCCCTCACTCCTCCCTTTCTTCTGCTTTCGTTTGCCACCCTCGCTCTGACATCAGTGCTCCACTTACAGTGCTCCACATTGGCCATATACTCGCAATCGCACTTGCAGTAATTGGATTACATAAAGTCCCTTCCGCCTGGCAACTGCGGGAGCTGTGCCCATTTTAGCCTATTGTTCACTGACGTCACAAACAACAACAGCAGCAGGGTGGTGGCAGGAGGAGCAGGAGGGAGGCAGTAGGGGTCATTTTGCAGTGGGGCGGAGTGAAAGTGCATTTCCATGTACAGCGCATACTTCATTTATAATCAGCGTTTATCCCGCTGACCATTGAAACACGCGTTTCAATCAGGCGCCGTATGTCACGTTTGAACTTTGAACTTTATCGCACCTACATTGAGGGCTGGCCTGCCTTCAATCCAACTCCTCCTCAGCTCCTCTAGTCGTTGCGTAATTGAATTTATTGCCAGCGGCATATTTATAGAAACTCAATCAATGTTCCTATATCATGGCATCCAGCAGATTAAGCATCTGCCGCCCCGCCAGCTTCAATCAGCTCCTGCTCACTGCGGACTCCGTGCTGTGCATTGTAGGTGCCTGCCAGCACTTAATTAATTTACTACAATACATCGGTTGCAAGGTCTACGGTTGGGCATGCCCACGATTTAAATACCCAGCATAGTAAAAATTCTATATTTTTGAATAGGAAAGCTTCAGGAGGATAGAACTAGAGTTGAGAGATGTAAATAGAATGCAAATGGAGAAAGGTTAAAATTTAGAAAAAATTGGACCTAACAGATCGAGATGTTAAAGCTGCTTTGGAAACGATTAGCTATTATTTAAGGAGAATTTCCTATGAACAAATTTCGACTGATCAAGCGAAGTATTGCTAAGCAGTTAAAAAATGAAGGAACTGCTCCTATAGAAGATAATTATGCAAATGGGTTAATTAATGTTCATATCCCACTGAGAACTACTCTCAAATACAGACTAAAAAGTCTCTGTCTCTCCAACTTCCACTCTATTTCTCCCTAGATATCTGCTTGAAATTCTTCCTAAATCTATCCTAAACAAACAAAATTAAATAGTTATTCTCTTCAAAAAAAAGAGCTAAACAATGTTCTTTTTGTTTTAATATAAATACTCTGTGTGTTTTTTAAAAACTTCTCTGTGTTAAGTCTACTTTTTCGTTTATCCATTGGATATTTCTTGTTCTATGTTTATTATTTCAAACTTCAAATGTCCTTAGCAATAAAATATCAAAATAAAAGCTGTGTTATTGTCGTAATTGTAATACTATGAGTGTGTTTTAGATGTTTCTTGTTGGTCATAGCGTGTAAATTAATGTCATAGATATAAACTCTTTCTTTGCCTTTCTCTCTCTCTCCCTATTTCTCTTTCTCTTTTGATGTAACTAACGCTATGCTTTGGTGCAGTGTTCGATTTCAAATTCAAGCGTCGACCCTCGCAAAAAGTGCTCTTATCGAAACTGCCCTCCACAGACAGTTTGAGCAACAGCCCAGCGCCATCATCGCCAGGTGAAGTTTTCTTTTCTAACTCAAAATTAAATGCACCGTTCACAAAATCAAAACTAAAAAAAAAACAAGCTAAATTAACTTATCACTAATTTGAATATACATCAAAGTCATCGTATGAACAACTGTGTCATATGCACAATCATTTAGCTCTTTGCTTTCTCCCATCATGTTCGAGATCATTAGCCAGACTTGGCCAAGACGGCGCATTAGCTGCGCGCACTTGGCCAAGCGTGGCCATATCTATGACGCACTCGGCTGTCATATATATGGCATTGAGGTATTTTATTACACTTATTATTATGCCTTATTTGTTGTATAATTTCTGTGCTTAGCATACGATAAAAGATGCCCCTGCCTGTTGTCGAACACCTCCATGTCTTATCATATCTTATCTTTTTGGTTTGGTTTTATTGTTGCTTATTGTTTATTGTTTTTTTACATTTAGTGAAACAAACTTAAAAACCTCTCGCACATTCTCGATAAGCTATAATTAATGTACTGAAACACAGCACCTTTGATTCGATTATATACAGGTACTCATAACAATTTGACTGCCGACTTATCATAGCATTTTCGGCACTGATAAGAAAGTGATTCACTGAATCATACACTCAGAATTCGACCTGTCAACAATAGAGACATATGAGTAACGAATAGGCACAGCTGGCATACAAAATTTGTAGATTTTTAGACCCTTTACTTTAAAAAAGTAAAAAGGGTCTATTAACTTAGTGCAAAGAGGAAATGTATGTAACAGGCAGAAGGAGGCGTGGCAGACCCCATAAAGTATATATATTCTTGATCAGGACAACAAGACGAATCGATATAGACATGTCCGTCTGTCCGTCTGTATGAACACCTAGATCTCAGCAACTATAAGAGCTAGAGACACCATATTCAGGATTCGGGTTCCCCTATTCAGTAAGCAGCACGAGTTTGTTTTAGATTTTGGATACCTCCTCCCCTTCCCCCGCAAACCGCAAAAAGCTGCTGTAGCCACAGTTTTAAAGCTATTGATTTGTAATTTGGTACGTAACTAGCTTATGTCATTCTCTATTGAATTGTGAATTTCGTTTCGATCGGATAAGAAACAGCGAAAATATGGAACGGACAATTTGCCTCACTAGGCAGAGGGGGTGGTGTACCTTGCATACGCGTGTAGGCTAGTGTGTGTGCCTTTGACTGTGTTTGTAAATGCATAAAGTTAAAGTAAAGGGTCTTCTACTGTCGGTTACGTCCGACTGTAGCCTCCGTCCCACTGATCTGCCCCGTCCATATATTTTTCTGTTATCTATTGCGAGGAAATCATGGTGTTAATTCTGCATTGAAATATTTAGTTTGCCGATTTTGAGCTAACATCTGGCCACAAACCAGCAAGAAGGAAGCAAAACTCAGGCATACAAACCACGTATTGACTGTTTTGTTTATTATTCCATCTATTCGTACCATGTGCATTATATATGGAGGTAGTATTTATGATGTATAGCGTGAGCTGAGAGCTGCCTTTCAAGCATATGCAAAAAATAATGAAATATTACGCAGAATTGAGATCACGCTCTTAATGGGATTTTTATGTTAATTGAGTCAAGTTTAGTTTGGTTTTTTATGCATTATTTTTAAAGTTCTAAATTGTTATGCAAGTAATTTAGGTTGGACTTCAATCGAACATTAATTTCGACTCATAAAGTAAGCAATTAAGCTGCTTACTGTACTATGTACTCATATAAAAGAGATCTTTTGAGTGGGAAAAGTAATTTCTTTAACAGCTGTTTAAGTTAAATATTTGACAGGTTAGCTGTTTAAAACTAAGGTTAGTTCAGATTTACACGTTGAAGTTACTTCATGAAGTTATTTCGTAGTGAAATTCGGGAAACCATTTCCAATATGCCATTTGGTTGTTTTTTAGAGCGAATTTTTTTTAGATATAGCGCTAGAATGTGGCAAATAATAAAATTACAGTTCTCAAATTTCATATATTATATTTTAAGCAAAAGTCAAATGCCGTGTAGATTATATAGTAGCAAAATAAAATTTAAATGCTGTACAAGCCAGATTTAAAAATTGTGAAAAATATGCAGCATTAATGAGGCGTTGTTTAGCTTAGACACGCTGTGGGCACACTTATGAGCTCATTGTGCCGATACTCTAACGATAAACACATATGGCTATAGTATAGTACATCTTGTTAAGTAGTTAACCTCATCGATAACGCGCCAAAAGTAAGCGCTGGAGCAAGGGGGGAGCAAGAGCGAGCGCCGGAGACAGCTGACGACGACGTTGACGCCGACGTTGACGTTGACTGCGCACTGATATCATATCTGAGAGGGGGCAGCAGGGAGCGTAGAGTGTAAAAAACAGCAGATATTATCAGCGGCTGTTGCAGTGCAGCAACAATAACAATTAAAACCCCCCTCTCAAGAGAGAGCACAAAAAATTATCTAAAATATGTTTTGATTTTATTTTAATTTTTTTTTTTGGCGAGCATGCAAATAAGAAGAGGAAGACACAACTACAACAACAACAACAAGAACAACAATAACAACGTGGGCTAATAGCTCATTATTATATGACGACGGCAGAGGCGCGTCATCAACGTCAGCGTCAGCGTCGCGTCGGACGTTGGGCCCGCTGTTCGCTGCTCGCTGGCTCTTTGGGCATTCATTCAGTTTGTCGTTGCGGCTCCGGCTCCGCAGTCCGTTCAGATCGCATACCGTATACAAACAGAGAAAGAGACAGAGATAGATAGTGTGAGAGAGAGAGAGAACGGATAAAACTAAATAAAAAGAGATACGGCTACGGCTACGGCTACAGATGCTACAACTAGGCGTATGCGTGCTCTATTGTTATTGCGGTACACATAACGCATACGCCATGTAGTGCGCGGGCCAAAGGCGACAATTAAACGCACATATTTCAGCTGTGAGCTCAGCGGGCACAACAACAGCGGCAGAATCGAGACGAGGAATGAATTGTGATGAATCTTTTACAAAGCAAGTGGCCCCCTCCCCTCCACCCCCTCGAGTATTTATTGTTATTTATGTTTCATTTGGTCGAGCAAACAGTTGATAAATATTTAAATTGTTTTTCTCGCATGTTTGCTTATTGCTAATAATAAAATAATAACAACGTGCATAATAACTAATGTGCCAAATGTGGCCAGTGCAAGTGACAGTCGTGCGACAAGCTGAGAAATGAGAACGGAGAACTGAGAACAGAATACAGAGAACTGAGAACTGAGAATCTCCCAGTGAGAGAGAAAGAGCGACAGACCTGCAAGTGTGTTTTTGTTGTTTGTTTGTATTGCGAAATAAATTAAAACATATTCGTAAAATAAATAAAAACACTGAGCAGCGGCGTCTGCCTGTGCCGAGCTACCTTGAGACAACGTTGATTTGTATTACACACAGATACACACGCAGACACACACACAGCTTGCTTTCTACGCGCCTTACAGTGGAAATATTTTCAAGTGAAACTCTTACAATTTGCCCGAAATTCACCCAAAATAAATATCTAAAATCAGCGGACATGCGAGGCAATATCTGCAACATTGTCTATTTAATAACTTTTTTGTTTCTTAGCCGATTTTAATGTGTGTTACAGAATAGTTAAATATAATAGTTTAGATTATATATTTTGAATAACAAGCCGCTATGTTCAACATTACGCTTGCTATTCAAATCTCAATATGTCTTTATCGATTTGGACGCAAAGGGGGCGTGGCACTCCACATTTAAAATAAACTTGAACTGCTTATGGTATTCATTTATCTCCATCTCAAAAATGCTATATTTAGCTCATATAATTTCTGAGATCGACGGATCTAAATCGACTTAACTCGCCGCTCTGATCAAAAATATATTATATACTTTGTAGGGTCCGCCACGTCTCCTTCTCTCTGTTTCATACAAAAGTTATTAGCCTTTTCTTAATGGTTACAGGGTATAAAACAACTTCTACTCTGTGCATGCGCTAATTACGAAAAACTAATACAAAAATTCGATTTGTTTTCTAATGTTTAGATTTTCTTTTTGCAGGAATCGCCAATTGGGCCGCGGACAATCGTGATGGCAGCATGGCAGATAAGGCAAGTGCTAAAAACCCCCACAAACATACAATTTCATTTATTAAATATGCTTTGAAAATTGAGTTCACACAACCAACTGTAACTGGGTCAAGATGTGTAATGTTTTTCTTTTTTTTCTCTCTATTCTTCGACTGATAAGCAAGTCAGGTGTTGTTGGTGTTGCTTTTGTTGTGATAAGCAAGCGAAGCGCGCTGTCTAATACAAACGTAATCGATGTAAGACAGCAAACTGACACCTGCTCGTAGATAAACAGAAACAGAAACAGCCGAACCACATGCAACAGATATAATATTGAATTAAACAAATAGTTTTATATACTTACCTGACGCAGTTGTGCCCGCTGAAACTATAATATTTGCATTTCTATACAGATTTGTTTGCTTTTTTTCGAATGAGTCAAACTAAGTGCGTCCGTCTGTTTTACAAATGGTATATAGATGCTAATGGTTATCGCTGATTAATTTTAATTTAATTTAATTATTACTTAACGCTTAAATGACGCGTTTAGTTAGATGAATCTTTCTTTCATTTTACATACTGGATTTATCATAGAGTATAGCTAATATTATCTGGTTTTCAAATATTATCTGAGTTGATTTTTCCATTTCTGAATTCATATAAATTACAACTCTGCAGCAATCACGCAAAATTCACATTTCGGAGATTGGATTTTCAGAAAAAATATTATATTATGTAGCAATCAGTGCTGCAAATTGGGTTTTGAGTTGAAAAGATTGGAAACCGGATTTCCGAGTCATGTATACTTTATTCCAAACGTCGGGCGGAATTTGACATTAACAAATTAGCTGAACCTAAATTCCCTTCCAAACTCAAACTCAACGATTCGATGTGTGTATGAGACATCCTCCTCGATGTATCTATGGGTTATCCTCTATTATACCGAGTTCAAATCGGTGCTTCCGATATCCCTTTGATATAACAAATTTCAGTTAAAACATCTTAAGTTGAGTTCAACATTTAACGCTATAAAGTTCCTATAGGTTTTGCATAAGCCGACAATATCTTTTGATGTATCTCAAACTGTAGATAAATTTAAACAATTTCTCTTATTATAGCTAAAATGAAACATATGTGCTACTATAACTATTATTTTTCTTCAATTTGAATATAATTTTTTCATTTCAATTTAAATATATTTTTCATTCATTATTTCATAAATAGAATAATGAAACAACGATGCGTTCAGTTGAAAATTATTAAGCTAGGTAATTAAGCTATAAATAGAGTATTTAAACAAAGGTTTATTTAGTTTGACTCAATTTTATTTTAGATTTTATTTGGAAATTCACTGATTCGGCAAGCTGCCAGTTGCGGGCGATAGTTCAATACATTTCATGCAGTTGTTTATGAGCAGGAATAGTTAATCTATATACAGAGTTAATGGCAAATAAATTTCTTCAAAAATAATATATTTATAGATTTCTGGCAAGTTTTGTTTATTGCTTGATGAGAGTTAATTGAATAATGCGTGGCATTCTACAGATAATATTAATATTCTATATTAATTTTGGCTCTCTTTTAAGTTTTTTTTCTCTTTATTTTTAAGTGATTTCATTATAAGCGCTAATTAGATTAACAATGGGCATCTGATGTAGCGTTTTTTTGATGTTTTGTTTAGTGTGCAAATGTTTTAGAGCAATTCGGTCGCTGAGGGCGAATTAACACATGTTTTTCAAATATTTCAACATATGCCGCTGCGTCGGCCGAGAGGTGCCACTTTTGCTATAACCTTGGTTTATCCTTGACTAACTCGAACTCTGCTCTTGCTTTCCCCTTCCCCCCTCCACAGTCTGCCGCAGATGCCGCCAAGCTGAACCGCAAGGAGTCCTACAAGGCGCAGCGCAAGAATTATCGACGCGAAAAGAAGCGAGTGGCCAGCGAGCTGATGAATTCGCTGCAGGATCCGGCAGTCATTGTGCTGGCGGATTGGCTTAAGGTGAGTTGGCAGTTAACAAATGTTGCAAGTTACTTACCTAATACCTTCTGATGCCTTTCTCAGGTGCGTGGCACGCTCAAATCCTGGACGAAGCTGTGGTGCGTCTTGAAGCCCGGTTTGCTGCTCATCTACAAGAGCCAGAAGACCAAGAGCAGCCACTGGGTGGGCACCGTCATGTTGACCTCCTGCCAGGTCATTGAGCGTCCCAGCAAGAAGGACGGCTTCTGCTTCAAGCTGTTTCATCCGCTGGAGCAGTCCATCTGGGCACCACGTGGTCCCGACAAGGAGACAATCGGTAAGCTAGATCTACAAACTGTAAAAAGTTGCTCCACTAATATGAATATTTTGCTTTTGCTTGGCAGGCGCTGTGGTGCAACCGCTGCCAACGGCATACCTGATCTTTCGTGCACCCAGCCAGGCGGCAGGCAAGTGCTGGATGGATGCACTGGAGCTGTCGCTACGCTGCTCGGCGCTGCTGTTGCGCTCCAATAGCAGCACAACACCCTCGAGTGCCTATGCCGGAGAACCGCTGCCCGTTTCGCATGAGACGCAGTGGTCGGAGGCCGATTACGAGAAGCATTTCAACGAGCACGGTAAGTGGTTGCAGCCATGGGAACAGGATTACTCACGCTCCGACAATAGCCAATCCTCGCGTGCCCAGACGCCGCAACTACTGCAGCAGCTCTACAGCAGCGCCGTCAACAATTGGGAGCGCACCAAGCGCCTGCCGCGTTTAGCGCAACGTTCGGCACGTTCGCCACGTGGCAGCAACGCCTCCAGCCTTGACGTGCAGCGTGCGCTGCGTCATGGCCGCGGACAACTGAGCAACATCAGCAAATCCCTGTCGCTGCATGGCGCAGCATGCGGCGGCAGCAGCTCCAGCGACGATGAGGATGACTATGCCACAATGGGAGGCATGAGCCGGCCAGTTAGCGCGCCGCCCGATTGCCTGCTGCTGCCGCGATTCCAAATCAACGTAAAGGGTGAAGGCCCCCAAGAAACTTCTAACTTGTCGTAGTCGTTGTTATTGCTCAGATATATATATACATTTGTATTGATATATGGATCAAGTAGTCTGGGGCATTGTTGTTCCAAATTCATGTAATTACCCAAGCGAATTATGTTTAGTTTTGGGGCTAGTTGCTACGCCTTCGTCATCGTCATCATTTCATCGTTGCACCAAATCCCATGCAGCTTTGATTCGAGCGTAAACCTTTGCTGAGTGCAACAAATTAATCGAATTGCTTTTAAATCGTTACAGATCTGGACGCAGACAGCCAAACAGAGGCGCCAAATGCGGCCATGTCTGGTTTGGACTCCGATTCGGAGTCGGATCAGCCCCCAGAGGAGGAAACCGCACAGCCCTGCGTGGAAACAATCTATGCGCCCTGCTATGAGGAGGAGTTCGGAGCGGTGAGCATGCCCTAAAATCCCATTAAAGATTTGTGCAAATGTGGAATTTGTCTTGATCTTACAGCAAGGGGAGCAGGTAGAGGAGCTGGCCGATGAGAACAAGAGCTTGATCTGGTGCATTGTGAAGCAGGTGCGCCCCGGCATGGATCTGAGCAAGGTGGTGCTGCCCACATTCATACTGGAGCCACGCTCGTTTCTGGACAAGCTGGCCGACTCCTACTATCACGTGGACTACCTCTCCAGGGCAGTGCACGAGGATGATGCGTTTACGCGCATGAAACTCGTGGCGCAATGGTACCTCTCCGGGTTCTATAAGAAACCCAAGGGTCTCAAGAAGCCCTACAACCCGATACTGGGCGAAACGTTCCGTTGTTATTGGGCGCATCCGAATGGTAGTCGAACGTTTTACATTGCCGAACAGGTGTCGCATCATCCGCCAGTTTCGGCATTTTATGTGACCAATCGACAGGATGGCTTCACCATCGCCTGCTCCATCTTGGCGAAATCGAAGTTCTACGGCAACAGCACGTCAGCGGTACTGGAGGGTACCGCAACGATAACGCTATTGCCGCGTGGCGAAACGTACACGGCGAGCACACCCTACGCCCATTGCAAGGGTATACTCGTGGGTACGTTGTCCATGGAGCTTGGTGGCAAGATCAACATCGAGTGCGAGAACACCGGTTACAAGACGGAGCTGGAGTTCAAGCTGAAGCCATTCCTGGGCGGCGCCGATGCCATCAACGTAGTTGCCGGCAAAATCAAGCTGGGCAAAGAGACCTTGGCCACCATCCAGGGTCATTGGGACAAGGAGATACGCATCAAGGACTCCAAATCGGGCGAGGAATCGATACTGTTCAAGGTCGACCCCGATACGCGATCCAAGCGACTCGTCCGACATCTGGTGCCCATCGAAAAGCAGCTGCCAACGGAGTCGGAACGCCTCTGGAGGAAGGTATCCGAGGCCATAGCACGCGAGGATCAAATAGCTGCCACCGCAGAGAAAACCGTGCTGGAGCAGGAGCAGCGCAACAGCGCCAAGGAGCGAACCGAACAGGACAAACAGCACATACCGGCCTTATTCGAGCGTGACAGTGAAGGCAGCTGGCTATACAAGTACGCAGACCTGCGGCCCTGGGACACGCGCAACGATCTGAAGCAGTACGAATGCGACTACAAGGTGCTAACGAAGACGCGACACAAATATGTGCCCGAAATGCTTATCATTGGCAGCAATGCGCCCTCCAGCTCCCAGGCGGCCAAGGCCAAAAACAAGGGTCTGGTGCTAGCGCCGGATTCGGATTCAAGCCAATCGCCCCAAGGCGTCGTCAAACGCACTTCAAATGGCGCTGCAATCAAACAGTAAGTAACTCCCCATATCAATAAATCCGAAAGTTAACAAATTTTACGTTCTATTTCAGACTGTCCCTGGCCTTGGAGCAGGTCAACAAGTCGCTTGAGAATCATACCAGGCAGCTGAACGACATCAGTCGTCGTCTGGAGCGGCTGCAGGCCACGCCGTCCTCTGCATCCAGAGCGTTCAGCCTGACGGATGCCAACGGTTCCATACCCACGGGAATGGTCATCAAGTCGATACTGTATGCTATAATTGGTCTTGCGTTCAGCATGCTGCTGCGCTGGATTTTTAAATAGTTTTTTGGGTTAATGTAAATCTAGTTATAAGCGGACTCCTGAGCTCTATACACACAGAGGAAAGTTATGAATTATATTTATATACTATACCTGACATAGCTATATATCTATATAGATCTATTGCCTATTATTGTATTTTGCTCCCAATCTTCTTTTGTATATTCTATCCCAATCCAAATGCCTTGGCAAACGCTTTACCGAGGATCGAGCTAGTTTTGCTAACAAGTGAAATGTCAATCAAGAATTATGATTAATGATTAATTATGCTAAGTCCGTGTCCAGAATACGTTTTAGGCTTAGACCTCTTTTATATACTATTATACTACTATAAATCGATATGATTGCACCAACAATCCGTAACAATTCCAAGTCATTGACACCAATTCCTGTTATTGTTTCTACTTTATGACGTATTATGTTTGGTATTTGTTCTAAGTTAATACAAAGAGAGGCTTGCTGCTCTATGACACACAATCGTAACCACTGTAAAGCGCTTAGATTAATTAATTTTAGGTATATCCCACACAAACCTCAAACTCCATTCAATTGAATTGTAATTGTAACATTTTCTTTCCAACTAGTACTTGAACTTTGCAATAAAAATTTAACACGTTTCGCCCTACTTCATGCAAAAAGCAAAACTCTATTTATCTATGGGCTGGAAGGGGTTGGCTTATGGGAAAATTTAAGGGATATTAATTGAGTTGTTCGCAAAATGTAAAAGTTTTGAATGGCAAGGGAAGAGATGGGGACTAATTAGGGGTTGTTTGCGACTGTATAGAGAAACATTATAAAGATGTAATTATTTACATTGAATTTTGTTGCATTTATTCGTTTTTATTATTGTTGTTGCTGCTCGCTTACATTTACAAATAGTTTATATATAATTATATATATTTATATATATATATATACTATATATTTTCTACAACATTTACGATCATTCTCAATTTTCATGTTTAGCTGTTTTACACATCATCATCATCATCATTATTATTATTATTGTTATTGTTATTATTATTATTTCACTTAATATAGGGACTCTTGTCTCATCATCATCATTATCATCATCATGTTCGTTTTCTACGTTTGTTACTGTTTGTTCTATAAGCAATCCGGTTTGGGATTATTAACTGCGACTGGCGACTGGCGACTGATCAATCGTCTCGATCCGATCGTTGGACTCTCGCTGCTCCGCTGATGATCGAACTATCGTTCCGGTTCTAGTCATGTGAGTAAAAGATGCTGCTAAATATGCGCTAAGAGTACACTTAATTAAATAGGGCGTTTTTTTCGGGTTTTTCGGTTTTCCGTTACATTATTCTTTTCGCTCTGATTACACCTTACACTTAGTGGGAGGGGATTACACAGTATAGTAGCAATAACTAGATATTTTTTTTATTTTTTTAATAAGTTCGGCTTAACATTTAACACGACGAGAAGCTGAGAATCAAAGTCTCGGGCCTGCAACTAAATGGAGGGTGGGGAAACAGGAATACAGGGAACTGGGAACAGATGAGGGGGGGTGGGGGCATGAGAGGGACTTTAGTTAGGCTAAAGTTGACAACAGTTGACAGTTAAGAAGCTAATAAGTAGGATTAGCATAGATTTCTTGTTTCCATTTTAGTTTTAGGTATAGGTATATAGGTTTAAACACCCTGTATCTTGTGTCTGTATGCGTGTAGGTGTATGTGTGTGTCTGTGTGTGTGTGTGTGTACATCTAGACTTAATTTACAGTTGGACATGCAGTGTGGATCAGCTCTCTACTATAGTTTACATACAATTGCGCTCTGCACAGCAGGTAAATAACACTTTTCGAGTATATATTCAAATATATATGTATATATAAATGTATATGTATAATATGTATGTATGTATATATTGTATTGTATGTATGTAATTAATGTATTCATGCTGTTTGCTGTTTTAATCTGTTATCTGTTATCTGTAATCTGTATGTTGCCTATGCATTATTGCACTATTCCTCAATGGCTGACTGGCTGACGACGTTGACGTTGACGTTGACGTTGAGCGAGAGGCTGGCGGGGCGGGGCAGGCAGGCAGGCGGGGGGGGTGGAGACGACGTAGTGGTAGTAGTGGCCTAGCACGTGTGCACCCGCAGATGATTCTGTAGGGTGCTCTTCTGCCGGAACTGCTTGGGGCAGTAGGAACAGTTGTAGGGCTTCTCTCCGGTGTGGATCTTCATGTGGTTGTTGAGCGTGGCCACCTGCCGGAAGGTGACCTCACAGATCTTGCACTTGTATGGCTTCTCGCCCGTATGCGTCTTGATGTGATTGACCAGCGTGCTCTGCTGCGAGAAGAAGCGCTGACAGACGCTGCAGCCAAACGGCCGATCCGGATTATCGCCCTTCAGCATATTGATGTTGCCCACATTCAGCCGTTGTCCCTGCGGCGCCTGAAAGTGCTCGACACCCTTGATGTTCACCGATGCTGCCACATTGCCCGCGACCACGGAGCTGACCGTTGTGCTGCCATCGAGGAAGTGCAACAGCGGATGATGGTCCAGCTGCAGCAGATTCGGCGTTGTGCTGTGCAGGTTGTTGGGCAGCAATCCGCTCGTCAGTTGATGTGCTCCAGGTGCCAAAGGCGCTGGCATCGCTGTGTGATCCCCTAGAGGAGTGGTGTCCAAGTTGATTTCATGTTGCAGTTGCAGTTGCAGTTAACAATTGTTGTTGGTTGTTGTTGTGGTTGTTGGTTGTTGGTTGTTGATGTTGTGGTTGTTGGTTGTTGGTGGTTGTTGGTGGTTGTTGTGGTTTGCATGCGTACAAAATTTAAATAAAAGCTTCGTTAGGGAAGTGCGTTAATGATCAATGCACACAGTGATAACAGAAAGCGGCTCAGTTGTAGGGCGAACACACAAGCGGCTCACCTGTGGCTGTGACTGTAGCTGGCTGGCTGGCGAGATGTGTGTGCGTCTTCATGTGGTTGGTGAGCGTGCTCTGCTGGCGGAACTGCATGTGGCAGTAGGAACACGTGTACGGCTTATCGCCGGTGTGGATCTTTTTGTGATTGGCCAGCGTCGCCAGTTGGCTGAACGATTTGTCGCAAGTCTCGCATTTGTACGGCTTGGGATCGACGTGTGTCCGCTCGTGATTGTGCAGCGTGCTCAATTGGGGGAACCGTCGCTTGCAGACGCTGCACTGATACGGCTTAACCAGCTCGTCCGCCTGTGGCGAGCTGTAGGTGCCCGAGTATAGTGTCTTTGAGATTTGTACACGCTGCTGCTGCTGCTGCTGATGCTGATACGCGTTGTGCATCTGATTCTTGCGACTCAGCTTGCCGGACGACGACGTCGGCGGCGGCTGATAGTTCAGTAGCGATGTCGGCGTGCTCGACTCAGCCGCTGCATTTCCGTGTATCAAAGTGTGAAAGGATCAAAAGCAAAGTTGCAGTTTAGAGTTTATGCTACCACACACATAAATATATAGAGCTTCGTACGTACATATCAGAGATCTGCAGATCTGCATCGTATAATGAATCGCATTTGTACAACATCAGAAATAGATGCCTTGTTCTTATGCCCTGTACCCATTGAAAAATGGCAAATACAGGGCTATTAAGGAAGGAGGCGTGGCAGACCACATAAAGTATTTATATATATGTTCCTGATCAGGATGACGAGCTCAGTCGGTATAGCCCTGTCTGTCTGTGTCTGTCCGTTTGTTTCTCAGCAACCACAAGAGCTAGTTCAGACATTTTGGTATTTTTTGAAAGCCGTATACCATACGCAGCTCGAGTTTATTTCAAATTTTGGATGGCACGCCCCTACCGCGAACAATGGCCATAAATATAATACATTGGCGAATTTAAGACATATAAATCTAGCTACGTAAGTTCTGGCTTCTACAAACTGTAGAGACGTTTAATATTTACCAATTCTATGAATTTTAATTAAATCGGTCCATAAATAAGAGAATTATGATCAATTAAAGTTGTTCATATTGACATTATTATACACATAACTAGTATGGGCGAGCGTGAGCTGTGGTACAGGGTGTAAGACAGTCGGGCTTTTTAACTTGTTAACTTGTTTCTTCAGCTATTTATTGGTAGGCGCTGCCAGAAATACTGGTAGTATGCTGAATGCTTAAAATTTCGATGAAGCAGTAACTTCATAAACACTTAAATTTATATGCATACATAGTTATTTAGTAAAAAAAAAAACAATAAGCTTATTTTTATTTTCTATTTTTATTAATTTTGAAGCTTGCAAACATATTGCAGTGGAATTTTAATCTTGTGCTTGCAATTCGAGTCAAATTTTGCATATTTTCTTCGCGCTGTATTATTTTTTGAGGCGGTTTTTTAACATCGTTTACTTTACTAAACCGATGCAGATCTCTGGTACATAAATATATATTGATCGTATGCTATATAGAGCCTAGTTGTGTGCCTGGCGGGCTGCTCGCTTACACTCTCACTTACCCTTATGCGTCTTAATGTGATTTATGAGCGTACTTTGCTGTCGAAAGTCCTTGGCGCAGATGTTGCAAGTGAAGGGCTTCTCGCCGGTGTGGATCTTCACGTGGTTCGTCAGCGTGGATATCTGGCGGAAGGCCTTGTCGCAGTGCTTGCACTTGTAGGGACGCTCATCGGTGTGGATTTTCAGATGGTTGCGTAACGTGGTCAGCTGCCTGAATTTGTTCTTGCAGACGTGGCACTGTTTCTTCTTGCGCGGATCATCGACGACCGTCTCGTCCTCGCTGATGACGCTCTGCACCTCCTGCTTCATGGGCGATATGGGCGTGTGATTGCCGCCCCCGCCGCCACCGCTGTTGGTGGTCGCCGAGATGTCCAGTAGATGCACCAGCGGATGCTGCGGATGCAGCATCGCCTGATGGGTGGGATGCTGTATGGCCTGCACGGCGGTCAGTTGATGCAGCGCAAACGGACTCTGCTGCAAGCTGGCAATGGTTGTTGGCTGTTGCAAGCTGTTGGGCACGCCCAGGCCGCCGCCGCCCCCTCCTCCACCGCCGCCGCCTCCGCCACCGCCACCTCCTCCGCCGCCGCCACCAACGCTGTGCGTGGCAAGCTGGGCGGGCGCATAGTGCTGATAGTTGGCCATGGCAGCTGTGGCGGCCGTCGCATGATTCAAATGCATTTTTTACCTGCCTGCTTTTTATAGAATTTCACTTGCCGAGTTATTCGAGAAAAATTGTCTGCTTGCGTTTCGGCTTGAGCTACAGCGGGCAGCTACTGCTTAGCTTATTGTCTGCTCATGTGGGCAACGTTATACAATTGCCGTGAAAAGTTGCGGGTTTGTTATTTTACTTTGTTTTTTTAGTTGTCTGCGCTTTTTTTGTTTTTTTTTTTTTTTTGGACGTTTCCCAGTGTGTTTTTTTTCTGGTGCTCTGCTCGTGTGGCCGTTGCGTTCCACGTTGGCGCGGTAGCGCTCAATTTGCTGTACACTTAACGCGCCACAACATGCCACACACTTTGCAACTTTTTTGCAATTGTTTGTGGGCTTTTTTGTGTGATTTGTGCAAATTTTCTCAGGCCACGCTCTTTTTTATCCTTATCAAAACAAAAATGACTGGCGTGGTTTTCCAGGGCTGCACAGCCTACAGCGTTGCATCCGGCATGCTCTATCGCATACCACTTATCGAGCAGCGCCCAGCCAGCCCGCCAGATGGCGATAGTGCATGTTGACATATCGATTTTAGTGTCCCATGAAAACATAAGTTTTCGTTAACACTTTATTAACTTACTTTTATTTAATCTAAGAGCATACAAATGTTGCAAGTAGAACGCGCCAATTTTTAGTACATTATTGTACTTCAGTTATCGAAGCATTGTTAGTATTTTACGTCTATCGATTTAAGCATACAGTTGCGAAACGAATACGGTAGGTGGCAGCAGCACAACCGCCACACAAATTCACATCGAACAAGTATGAGTTCGCATCGCGATAGTCAAGCGATAAATATTTATCGATACACTCCATGCATACATACGAAATTTCAAATTTCAACGGCATTCGATAATTTTATGACAATTAGGTTATTAATTTAATTAGCAGACCATTTTTTCTAAAAAATATTAAAGAAAAGTTTTTCTGTTTTTTAAAGACTAAATAAATATGAAATTTATATTAACATTACAATGTTGTATTTAATTTGAATGTACAATTTCAATTGAAGCTTATTTTAAAACAGTTTAAGTATTAATCTACAAATTCATAATCGTCTTGTATCATGTATATAACATATAGAACCAAATTTGTTATGATAACAAAAGCTAGCTTGTGATTGATATCGCACACACCCGAGATACGAACGTTGAGATCTTGCCAAGTTAATTGCAGGGCGAACCATTCGTTCTGGAATAAAGTGATAGTTCTTAAGTTTTTAAGAATTGACAATTATTTTACAAATAACTTACACTTCGTTCTACTAAATACACGTTTTTAGTGGGATTCCTCATAATATCAATTGTTCCTTTGATAATTTTATTTGTTTCGTGAGCCAAACAGATTACCATAAAAAATTGCAGCAAGTCGCTGGTATTTATTGCTACAATCGTAATTAAGGCGTTAAGTGGTGCTGTACTAAATGGTTTTCCAAGAATTAGCCGACTAACAGTACATAAACTCATATAACAAAAGCAAATAAGAAACATTACTAGAAGTAGCACTGGATACTTGAATATTTCGCATAATTCGTTGATAATCTTTTTAAGACTATGGCATATTCTATGCATTTTTAGTATTATCCAAAACTGCTTCGGCATAGGTATTGGATGAGTAAGCAAATGTTCTAGATTGCTTTGTACTTTGGAGAATATCTCGCAAATTTTCCATATCAATGCAAAAAAGAGAAAATCCACCAAATCCATAAAATTTCTTATTAGTATTATACCAACATAATGTAGTTTTCTGTTTTCAAATGAAAACCAAATATACCACAACAAAAGCCGGGGGATTATTATTAATGATCGTGCTATAAATAAGCGTTGTAAGTAATGATTCCTGTGTTGACTGCCGAAATTGCGTATTAATCGCATTTTTTCCATTCGCAAAAGCTTCCTTATTATTTTCATTAGTCCATTTCGCCAGCGAAGTACACAGATTGAACAACTTAGACTCCAAGCCAATAAAATTATATGAGTCATGCTGTTTACGAAATACGTTAGTTGCGATTTGGTAACCGTTATTTCTAATCTTGGCCTGTATACATAAAGGAAAATTGATACAAAAATCATCACTGTAACCGCGAAAAGTATGTGATAAAAGTACAGAATTCGAGATTTTATTATTCGCCCCGTGCGAACATCAAAGTAGAAGGCTAAAACTCCTCCCAGAACTAAAAGGTATGAAATAAACGCGTATAAGTGATGTCTTCCCCAGGACATTTTGAATGCAACTAAAAAAGGAATTAAAAGTATTCAATTAAAAACTATTGGAAACAATTAAAAATTTCAATCAATTAAGCAATGCACTTGTTTGATGTTTGATAAAGCTTTCGGAACATGTAGATAAACATTGCAAGCGTTGAGAGTGACACTTGACCTTAGTAAACCAAATATTCAAGCAGTATTATGTTTTTTTTTAAAGATTATCTATATAGACAGTACGATTTATAATCACAACTGAGTGCAATAGTAAAATACTGTAACGAAAATAGCTGGCAGGTGCGATAGCCATCGCCCGCCAACACTATTTGTTATCGCCCGCCCGCCACCGCGATCGATAGGACACACTCGTGATCGCCCGACCGCCACATTCGCCGATCTCCTTTTTACAGTTATTCCGTTTTCAGCAGCGAAGCCAACTTCACTTAGTTTCGGCAACGCGCGTGTGTGGACTTGTAAAATGTTTGCTAAGAGACTTGTCAATTGTGCGGCATTAATTTTGTGCGGTTTTCTATAAACAATAAACGCCGTGTGAACGCGGCTTTGTGCACAGTTTGTTTTCTTGACCCGATATTTTGCTGGCATACGCAGCTCCTGCTGCCCCTGCTGTCCCTGCTGCCCCGTTGTCTTTTTCCTGCGTGTGCGGAGCCCAACCTGGCAAGGATTGCCACCGCTCGGCCAACCCGTGGCGAATCTACGGAGCCTAACAAGGCACCAAAAAGCAAATTTCGCTACAATACTATTGATAGCTCACAAAAATACATTTTTGTCATTTTAACATTACAATGATTTAATTTATTTCAATTGAATGTGCAATTTCGTTTAAGATTGATGTGATATTACTAAGTTCTTTTTTTACATAAATTAATGAGTTTTTTTTAATATTTTGAGCTTTAATCCACAAATTCATAATCGTCTTGTATCATGTATATAACATATAGAACTAAATTTGTTATGATAACAAAAGCTAGCTTGTGATTGATATCGCACACACCAGAGATACGAATGTTGAGATCTTGCCAAGTTAATTGCAGGGCGAACCATTCGTTCTGGAATAAAGTGATAGTTCATAAGTTTTTAAGAATTGATAATTATTTTACAAATAACTTACACTTCGTTCTACTAAATACACGTTTTCTGTGGGATTCCGCATAATATCTATAGTGCTCTTGACAATTTTAGATGTTTCATGAGCCAAACTGATGAACATAAAAAATTGCATCAAGTCGCTGGTGTTTACAATTGCAATCAAAATTAAAGCTTTACGTGGTGATGTTATGAATGGTTTTCCAAGAATAAACCGAATAACAGAACATAAATTTATGTAACCAAAGCCAATAAGAGACAATAATTGAAGTTGTAGCGGGTACTTGAATATTTCGCAAAATTCGTTGATAATTTGTATAAGACTATGGCATATTCTATGCATTTTTAGTATCATCTGAAACTGCTTCGGCATTGGCATGGGATGAATTAGCAAATGTTCTAGATTGCGTTGCACTTTTGAGAATATCTCGCAAATTTTCCATATTAATGCAAAACGAATGAAATCTAGAGTATCCATAAAATTTCTCAATAGTACTATAGAACCATAACACATTAATTGCTTCCTTTCAAATGGTATCAAAAAACAGGACAACAGAAATCGTGGGAATATCGTCGACGATCGAACTATAAATAAACGTTTTAAGTAATCATTCTGCCTGTGTTGACTGCAAAAATTCCGTATTAATCTCATTTTCTCCATTCGGAAGAGCTGCATAATCATTTTGCGTAGTCCATGTTGCCAGCGTTGTACACAGAATAAACCGGATAGACTCCAAACTGAGAATATTATGGGAGCCACAAAGTTCATGAAATACGTTAGTTGCGATTTGGTGACGGTTATAGCTGAACTAGGCCTGTATTCATAGAGGAAAAGTGGTACACCAAGCAACACTATTAAGGTGTACAGTACGAAATAAATGTACAATAATCGCGATTTTATCACTCGACCCGTGCGAACATCAAAGTAGAAGGTGGAAACTCCTCCCAAAACTAAAAGGTATGAAATGAACGCGTACAAGTGACGTCTTCCCCAGGACATTTTGAATGCTACTAAAAATGGAACTGAAAAAGCTATGGACCCAAATACTATTGAAAGCAATTAAAACTTTCAATTAATTAAGGAATGCACTTGCTTGATGTTTGATAAAATTATGACAATTTTGTGACACAATCAAATCAAAAGCGACAGTGTGCCACCTTCTGCATTGACAGACTACATGCGATTGGCGTTGCCAGATTGTCAAATCCTTTTGTCGGTTGCATTCGAAAGTGTGTAAGTTAATTTCTAATAATACTACTATTGTTTATAAACATTTTATTGTGAAAAATAATTATGTGTGTTTGGAATATAATTTAAAAGTTTATTTATAAGACTACTGGGAGGAAACATTATTTATTTTATTGCATACAATTTAGCTCTAATTTACAAATTCATAATCGTCTTGTATCATGTATATAACATATAGAACCAAATTGGTTATGATAACAAAAGCCAGTTTGTGATTGATGTCGCACACACCAGATATACGAACGTTGAGATCTTGCCAAATTAATTGCAGGGTGAACCATTCGTTCTGGAATAAGGCAACAGTAGTTCTCAAAAATTAAAAATTATGTTTAAGATTACTTACACTTCGTTCTACTATATACTCGTTTTTAGTGGAATTCCGTATAATATCAATGGTGCCCTTAACAGTTTTATTGGTTTCATGAGCCACGCTGACCAACATAAGAAATTGCATAAAGTCGCTGGTATTTACTAGCATAATCATAATTAAAGATATAAGTGGTGATGTACTGAATGGTTTTCCAAGAATTAACCGACTAACACTGCATACATTTATATAACAGAAACAAATAAGAAACAATAATTGAAATTTTAGCGGGTACTTGAATATTTCGCACAATTCGTTGATAATCTTTATAAGACCATGGCACATTCTATGCATTTTTAGTATTATCCGAAACTGCTTCGGCATTGGCATAGGGTCAGTAAGCAAATCTTCAAGATTACGTTGGACTTTTGAGAATATCTCGCAAATTTTCCATATCAATGCAAAAAAGAGGAAATCCAATAAATCCATAAAAACTCTTAAGAATATTATGCAAACATAATGTATGTTCTTCCTCCTTCCGTGTGACAACCAAAACCAACACAACACAAATCTAAGGATTATCATTAATGATCGAACTACAAACAAACGTTGTAAGTAATGATTCCGACCGTGTCGACTGCCTAAATGGTGTATTGATCTCATTTTCTCCATTCGCAAAAGTTTTCCAATTATTTTGCGTAGTCCATGTTGCCAGCGATGTACACAGAATAAACCGCATAGATTCCAAACCGACAAAATAATAGGCGCCATGTTGTTTACGAAATACGTTAGTTGCGATTTGGTGAAGGTTATTTCTGCTTTGGGTTTGTATTCATAAAGGAAAAGTGGCATGCAAATCAGCAATTCAACGGCGTAGAGTACAAAATATATGTACAATAATCGCGAATTTATCACTCGACCCGTGCGAACATCAAAGTAGAAATTGAAAACTCCTCCCAAAACAAAAAGGTATGAAATGAACGCGTACAAGTGACGTCTTCCCCAGGACATTTTGAATGCTACTAAAAGTGGAACTGAAAAAGCTATGGACCTAAGTACAATTGAAATCAATTAAAAATTGCAATCAATTAAGAAATGCACTTGCTTAATGCTTGATTAAATGTTTGACACTTATACAAAAGTATTGAAAGGACTAAAGTAACACTTAACACGACCCTGATAAACTATATATTCAAGAAGTATTATATTTAGTTTAAGTACAAGCACAACAGCTCTTCGTCTTGATTAAAAATATAAATACTTTACAGGTCCTTGTTTCATATATTCGCCCAAATTTATTAAACATGTTTTTATTCATTTTATTGGTACAGGGTATATCAATATATTAGGTTGTTTGGTAATGACATACCGGTTTTTACATTCAAATTTCGCGCTTCGCTTGTGAAGTCAAATATAATCGTATGGCAATGCTATATATCGTTTGAAAGGTATGGGCAACACCTTTAAAATGACATATAGTTTGTTTACATGAGCTTCCACGTTAAAAAATTACAATTGATTGAAATGGAGTTCAGAAACACAGAAATTCGGGCAATTTTGAAATTTTATTTCGCACAAGGAAAAACTGCTGCGGAATCTCGCAGACAGATTATTGCTGTCTTAGGAGATAACAAACTTTCGATTCAAACTGCCGAACAGTGGTTTAGGCGATTCCGAAGTGGCAATTTTGATACAGAAACACCCAAGCCTTCCGGACGACCAGTAACCGTTGATACGGATAAAATCATGGAAATAGTGGATCGAGATCGTCATGTGACTATTAGAACCATCGCAGAGGAGCTCCAACTAAAAAAATAAAAAAAAAACTAAAAATCGTCAAAAATCAATAAAGAAACCGGTATGTCATTACCAAACAACCTAATATATATAGCAATTTAATTTATGAATTCATAGTCACTTTGTACCATGCTTATGACATAGAGAATTATATAATTTACAATGACAATAAATAGATAGGGAGTTAAGGTGCATGTATCGAAAATCCGTATGTTTATATCTTGACAAGTTAACTGCAGGGAAAACCATTCATTCTGAAATGAAAGTTACATTTCTGAGAAATAAATCAAGGTTTTATTTTTAAGTACTTACACTTCGTTCGACAATCTTTACTTTTGAGAAATGCAGACGTAGTATGAAGATCGTGTTCCGTATAATTTGACCAATCTTGTAAACCAACCTTATGAAAATATAGACATCCAGCACATAGCATATAATTATTACCCCATTAATGATCATTACCTTAAGTGGCAATTCTACTAATGGTGAACCAAATAAAGCTCTAATTAGCGTACAAACTGTCAAATAAGTGTAAAATATAGTATACCCCATAATGGCACTCAGTGGATACTTGAAAACAATGCATATCTCGTTGATCATTCGTATGAGTCTATAGAATGTATCATGTATCCTTAGAACTTTTTCCAACTGCTGAGGCATTGGCAATGGATGAATAAGCAAGTGTTCCAATTGAGAATTCATTTGTTGAAATATCGAGGATATATGCCAAATTAAAGCAAAAATCAGGAAATTCATTGCATAAACTAAGTTCATGAGAAGAATATTGTTAAAACACGCCAGAGCTTCCCACGTTGCATAGGTAATCCATAGAAATGATGTAATTGGTTTGCTTAGGAACATTATTAATGCGCCCCAAAATAGACGACGTTGATATTGCTCGTGTTGGTAACTGGCGCAGAAGTCGAGTTTCCTTGCAAATGCTTGCATTTTTAAGAGATTTGTAACAATGTTGAATATCCTATGATGCCAGCGGTGAATGGGGTATATGTAACTGACGTTTATAACGATATACATTATTGGAAACAGCTGTGCTCCAAAATACGTCAACATTGACTCCGTTTTAAAATTGCTAGTATTGTTCCAAATATTTCGTAAGGTCACATGCAAAGTACCCAATAAAAGTATAGTATATATTCTGCTATAATAACAGAAAAATCGAGACTTTATCACTCTGCCCGTGGGAACATGATAGTAGAAGGTTGTAACTCCGCTAAAAGCTAACAGATTAAGGTTGCGCCCGTATACGCGTTGACTATCCCAGGACATTTTGAATTGTACTAAAAGTTGAAGTGAAAGCAATTTAATTGAAACCTATAATTTTAATCAATTAAGGAATGCATTTGATAGATTTTTGATAAAACTCTGACAACTTGTGACAGGGTTAAAACTCAGATAAATATATTTAGTTGAAGTACGAGGCATAGCTTCTTAATTAATAAGTCGATAGTCACTTTGAACCATGCTTATGACATAGAGAATAATATCATTTACAATCACAATAAATAGATAGGGAGTAAAGGTGCATGTATCGAAAATCCGTATGTTTATATCTTGACAAGTTAACTGCAGGGAAAACCATTCATTCTGAAATGAAAGTTACATTTCTGAGAAATAAATCAAGGTTTTATTTTTAAGTACTTACACTTCGTTCGACAATCTTTACTTTTGAGAAATGCAGACGTAGTATGAAGATCGTGTTCCGTATAATTTGACCAACCTCGTAAGCCACACATATCAAAATAAAGAGATCCAGCATATCGTAAATATTTGTTGCCATATTTATGAAAATGACTTTATCGGGTAAGTCTAATAACGGAGGTCCAAAAAGGTCTCGAATTAGCGTACAAGCTGTCAAATAACTGGAAATTATCTCATACGCCACAATAGCACTCAGTGGGTACTTGAAAATTATGCATATCTCGTTGATCATTCGTATGAGTCTATAGAATGTATCATGTATCCTTAGAACTTTTTCCAACTGCTGAGGCATTGGCAATGGATAAATAAGCAAGTGTTTCAGTTGAGAATTCATTTGTTGAAATATCAAGGATATATGCCGAATTAAAGTAAAAATCAGAAAATTCATTGCATAAACTAAGTTCATGAAAAAAATATAGTTACAACACGGTAGAGCTTCCGAATTGGTATAGGTAATCCATAGGAACATTAAAATATGTTTGCTTAGAAACACTATTAATGCGCTCCAAAGTAGTCGACGTTGATAAGTGCCGTAGAAGTCGAGTTTCTTTTCAAACGCTTGCATTTTTAAAAGATTTGTAGTAATGTTGAATATCCTATGCTGCCAGCGGTGAATGGTGTATATGTAGCTGATGATCATACCGATACTCATTATTGGAAACAGCTGTGCTCCAAAATACGTAAACATGGATTCTGTTTTAATGTTGCTAGTATTGTTCCAAAGATTTCGTATACCCGAATGCATAGTACTCAATAAAAGTACACTATATATTCTGCTATAATAACAAAAAAATCGAGACTTTATCACTCTGCCCGTGGGAACATGATAGTAGAAGGTTGTAACTCCGCTCAAAGCTAACAGGTAAGAGATGCTCGCGTATATTTGTTGTTTTGCCCAGAACATTTTGAATGCTACTAGAACGAATACTGAAGGAGTTCCATTAAAAGCTATAATTGCAATCAATTAAGCAATGCACTTGCAAGATGGTTGGTAAAGCTCTGATAGCTATGTTAGTATAAACAATGTGACATGTGCCGTCAAAACGTAAATTTCCAGAAGATGATAATCTTTAAGCCATGAAAGTCAGATATATCATAGACATGTGTAGTTTATTCAGTGAGTATATTGGATTTTATTAATTTATAAAACCGTAATCACTTTGAACCATGCTTATAACGAAGAGAATTATTCTATTTATAATCAAAAAGAATAAGCAAGGACTCGTAATGCACATGCCAAAGATGTGGATGTTTGTTCTCTGCCAAGTTAGTTGAAGGGCAAACCATTCGTTCTGAAATCAAATAAGGTAATTAATATTATGAAGTTTAATTGGGTTATACTTACGCTTCGCTCGATAAGCCTCACATGCAAGAAATATTGACGAAGAATGCAGAATGTATTCTGAATAATTTGACCGGCCTCACAAGCAACTCTTATTAGAATAACGTAATCGAATATGTTGCTAATATTTATTGCTGTGTTTACAGCAATCGATTTAACAGTTACTTCAACTATGGGAGATCCAAATATTCCTCGAATTACCAAACATGTGTTGGTATATAAGTAAATAATCGTATACGCCAAAAAAGCCCCCAGAGGGTACTTAAAAATCACGCATATCTCGTCGATCATTTGGATGAGTCTGTAAAACTTGGCATGAATGCGTAGAATTTTATGCAAGCGTTTGGGCTGAGGCATTGGAAATGGATCAAGAAGTAGTTGTTTCAGTTGATAGTTCAATTGTAAGAAAAGGTGTGAAATCTTCCACATTAGCATAAACAGTACGAAATTGAAGGCAGTAACTTGAATATCAACAGGAACGCGGTGGAATAAGTGTATAATATTTGTGGCTTTACATAAGATCCAGATAAAAAGTATTATATGCTTTAATGGCAGCATGATTAGGCCAATCCAAAATAGTCGACGTAATTTGGTATGTGCAATTTCTCTTCCAGAATATCCAAATGGCGTTTTAGTTTTCCAGAGTGTCTTGGTAATTTTGAATATCCTTTCCTGCCAACGATGTATTGAGTATAGACAGCTGTAGGATAAGGCAACAAACGATATTGGCCAGATCCAAAGTGCGAAAGTGGTCAACAACGAATCCGTTCTTATAGACCCATACAGAGCTGCAAATCTGTGAAACACCATAGTTGAACTACCCACAACCAGGAAACCGTATATTTTGCAATAGTGGGAAAACAAACGAGACTTAAGCACTCTGCCCGTATGCACATCGAAGTAAAAGGTTGTAACTCCGCTAACAGCTAACAGATAAGATATAATAGCGTATACGCGTTGTCTTCCCCAGGACATTTTGAATGCGACTAACCGGTTAGTGGCTAAAATGAATCGAACTAATAAGTTATTAATTGGAAGAGTGCACCTCAATGATATATGACAAGATATGACATGCTTCATACACGTTTAGTTTGTGAGACAACTATTGTGGGTTTGCAAATAAAATAAAATAAACAATAGCTCTTTTATAGCAAACATTTAGCAATATTTTCTTTATGAACTTGGCTTCAAAGATGTAATTGTGATTCCAAGATTTTATTTATATAAAATTATTTATTTATTTTTTGATATGAATAAAAAAAATTAAACTGAATTTAAATTACAACATATGGATTACACTTCCTTTTATCTCGCAGATTTTCTTCAATTAAAATGATACTGCTTTTTTCTGGCTGTTTCTGAAGAGCATTTGCTGGAAGCGGAAATCTTATAATTTTTTCCTATTTTTTGTAATTTGTACTAAAATGGGAATCATTTTTAGTTGTTGCCATCTGGTTTTCCATTAATCAACGCTAAATTCAACTATTAACTTTAACGTGACAACGAAAGAGTTCATTTTCAAAATTTCAGTTACTGTAATCGATGCAACTTGCTTTGTGCGATAACACATCTGTCTATTGTTGCATTCAACAGGCCGGTATACGAACTCAAACATGTTCGACAGCCCGGTTCAATAAGCAGTGTTGGCAGACTGTTTGTGCAGCACATTGGCGCCAAAATTGAATATGAATAAAGAAATGTACACATAAAACTTTAAAAAGTAAGTTTTAAATTAAGAGAATCGTTTTATAAATAAAGATTATACAAAGTCTTGCTCCAGTTAGCTATATAACGCTTTAAGTCGTTAAATGAGCACTTTCAGCTAATGTTTGACAAAAAACTTGCAAACAAGCGTAAAAGCCGTCGAGCACATCAATCGGATTTGATTTATTTGCCAGGTATTTGAGCCATGTGTCGAGCTTGCGACAAACTCAGTGCGCGGGCAGCAATCGAGGCAATCAGTTGGACAATTGGAGCCAAACTGAAGCGAAACGTTACGCGGCTAAATCGGATGCGAAAATGTGTGAAGCGCGATTTGTTTGGGAAATTACGAAACCTTGAAATACGGAATATAAATAAGCAAATAAGCATTCTAATTGATTGAAAATTGTAGGCAACTGAGTATAATGAAAGTGCTGCAATTCATAAACACGAACAGAGTTTGCCAGGTTTTTTGCTAAACGGATTTCATGCTTCAGTTGCATTTCCACAAAAAAAAGGGGAATATCAAAATAGTTAACGCGATTATCAATGTGCATTTATTTTAATTTCAATTTGAACAAGGTCAGCAGCGTCCAAATAATTATGACCTCGACCTGCGTCTGGCTGTGGGTCTGGCTAGCGACACTCCCATGCCATTGCCACGCCCACTTCATACAGATCGATCATGAGGAGTTTCGGGCCAGTGGTTTCCCCCATCCGCCCCTACCGCCCGGCCCACTAACACCGCTGGAACTGGACCATATGCCCCATCTGGTGGCCACCAAGCCCCTAACACCCGCCGAGGTCATGGTAGATCTCACCAACGATCTAACCCATCGCCTGCTCCACTACCACTCCATACTCAATCGCAACAACTTTGCCTTCTCCCCAACGGCCCTCGTCAGCGTTCTAGTGGCCCTCTACGAAGGATCCTCCGGACGCAGCGCCAGCGAACTGCGCAACGTGCTGCAGCTGCCCAATAATCGTGACGTCATACGCGTCGGCTACCGTGACATACACCGACGTCTGCGGGTGAGCCCCCTCTCTCTGCCCCTCTGCCACTCTCTGTCCCTCACTAGCCCTCTTCAGCAAACCGTTTAAACCAAAATTTACACGCATCGTTAAGCAGCGGGTGTTCGGGTTCTGTAATCCAACATAGAGCAGATCAATGCGTGGATTACACTTGACTGATAAACCCACGCATAATCATGTCGGCTCACAGATGCCCCAGGCCAAAGTCTGTGCCAATTTCAGGCGATTTGTTCTATCAGGCCCCCAGGCCTACTTATCGTGGCTCACTTGCTGCTCTAAACATGTTCAAGAGTTTATTGACCTCTTTTGTCTAGCATTTTTGGCTTGAATAGCATTAATAATTGATAAATAGACCCTGTACTCTAAAAAAATATACAATAGGGTGTGAAAAGTTTGTGCAAATGAAAAATGTGTGTATCTTAATTCAGCATCAGGACGACGAGCTCAGTCGTTGTAGCCATATCCGTCTATCCGACAGTTTTAGCTCCTAGATCTCGCTACTACGACATTTTTCTTATTTTCTCCTGATCAAGAGGTAATTTCAGAATGTATGTTTGGTAATTAGGTTTTCCTATACTATGTGTAGCCACAATGCTGCGAACAGAATTACGATCGCATACGAAACAGCAAAGATATGTAATAGACAATTTGCAGCACTTATCAGAGGGGAAAAGTGGTTGGTGCATACGCTCATAGATCTATGTGAGAGGAGCAGTGATTATTAAAAACAAAGTACAGGGTCTACTACTGTCGGTTACGGCCGACTGTGACCTTCCGACTAATCCGCCCTGTCCTTACTGGTTGTTAATTTGATTCTGTGAATATTGTAAAATATCTGTTTACTTCCCAGACATACTTCTTTGGCTCGGATAATCCGCTGAAAGGACTGAGCTTGAGCAGAAGCAACGTGACGGTGCTGAAGGACTTTGAGACCGTCTTGATGTTCTACGGCTACGATCTGAGCGTGGACATGAGCTCCTCGACACCAGCCAATGCCACAACAGCTGGGGATGTGGCAAACACCACAATGTCTAGTAATGGCACGGAGGTGGAGCAGATGCTGGCCACGGAGGCCACCACTGCCAAGGACATGGAGACCACCACAGAGCAGCCCACAACCACCACGGAGGCCAGCACCAGCACCACCACAGAGGAAACCACCGCAGCCACGGAGGCGGAGGCTGAGACAGAGGCAGCCAGCACAGAGGCGCCAGCGGCAGCTTCTGGCGAGGCAGGAGAAGCTGCTGAGGATGAGGCAGCGGAGCTGGTGTCGGCATTCGTGGCCGAGGAGGAGGCGGAACCGTTTCTGCGCATACAGAAGGCGCGTGTCTCCCGCCTGCCCACCAGCAAGCTGCAGGCGCCGCTCAAGCACTCCAATCCCATAACGCCCAAGCCGAATTATCTGCCCAGCGCGCGCATCTCCATCATGCCCATGATGGCGCGTCAAGTGGCGGAACCAGTGCAGCAGCGAAAAGTGGCAACAACGCCCAGCAGCAACAGGCGTCAGTTGGTTGCCACAACGACGTCGCTGCCACCGACAGCCAGCACCACCCGCAAGGCGAAGCAGGCGCGGCACAAGCGTCATGTGCTGGGATCCTACAAGGATCTGGATGCCAATCTGTTTGTGGCGCTCTTCAGTCCGCATGCACCGCACGGTGCCCCCCATCCGTTGCCCATACCGGCCACCGCCGCCTTTGGTCACATCACCAACGACTTTGAGCCGCACTTCGTCAGCGACGGCACGGAGAGCAAAACCAACTACAACACGGATGTGATCAGCCACGTGTTCTACCTGGGCAGCCAGCAGGTGGTGCACACCACCTTCAAGGTCTACAATGCGGTGCTCTACTACAAGTACTTCGAGCACCTGAAGATGAGCGTGCTCGAACTGGAGCTGGACACGCCGGAGTACAATCTGATGATACTGCTGCCGGACTACCACATGGACATTGTGGCAGCCGCTGCTTCCCTCAAGCTGGGACCCACGCTGCGGCTGATGAGGAAGCAGCTGAAGCCACGCTGGGTGCAGGCCATCATACCCGACTTCAAGCTGCACGGCACCATGTTCCTCACCAACGATCTGCAAAACGTGAGTTTTAGTCGCGTTTACACGATGAAGTTCTTTTATACCCTGTGCTTTAAAAAAGGTCAAAAGGGTCTACTAAGTTTGTGCAAATGAAAAATGTGTGTAACAGCCAGAAGAAGGCGTGGTGGAATCCACAAAGTATATACATTTTTTATCAGGGCGATATAGTCATGCCCGGCTATCCGTCTGTCTGTCCGTCTGTCCGTCCGTATGAACACCCAGATCTCAGCAACTATAAGAGCTAGAGTCTTCATTTTTTGTTTTTAGGTACTCCAATATCTTAAGCAGATCAGGTTTGTTTTAGCTTTTTGATAGCTTCTCTCATTTCCCATCAAATCATAAAAATTTCAACTGCCTCATAGATCTTGAAAAATATAAGTTACACAGCAGCAACAATAATAAAGCAACAGACTTGTAAGTTGGCATTTACGTAATCCATAGCATTCTCCACTGATGCTGTACATTTCATTGAGATCGGATGAAAAACAGCAAAGATATGCAGCTAACAATTTGTGTATTATTGAAATTCAAAGTACAGGGTCTGCTACTGTCGGTTACATCTGACTGATCTGCTCCGTTCACACTGTTTTCGACACTGTTTTAAAGCATCTTTGGAAGTTTTTGAAGACTTTGGGCTAATCTTCATATAACATCTTCATCGTGTAAATGCGGACTTATGCCCTACAACTACAATAAGTCAGAGCTATTAATAAACGCTTTTCTTTTGCAGATGGGCATGTAAGCGGCGCCTGGTTGGCTACTCCTGACCAACAGTTTCACTTTCTTTTGAACCTCTCGTTGCAGCTGTGATATATTCGAGCCGAATCGCGCAGACTTCCGACCCATGACCGACGAGAAAGGCGTCTACGTGCGGCACATTGAGCAATCCATCGATGTCAACATTCGCACGCATCCCATCAATCAGCTGAAACGTAAGATATCGCTGCATGCGGCTGCACCTCGTACGCATTGAGGCGCAACGCCTACGCAGATTGCCATCGAGGTGCCTTGATGCCCCACCTGCTGCGAGTTGCAGTTGCAACATTAATGTGCAACAACTAAATGCTTCCCTTCTGTTCAGGCAATACAGGCACTCAGACGAAGCCCATACAGATCTCAGTCAATCATCCGTTTCTGTTTTTCATCATCGATCGCGACTTGGACGTGGCTGTGATGTCGGGCCGCATCCTCAACCCCCTCAACGTGCGCATTCAATGATCGCAGCGAAGGTCGGACCCAAGACGACATCGAAAGTGAAGCTGCTATGGCCCATTGTTTGGGTGCAACGCTCTGCGGAAATCTGTTTTATGCCTAACAAATTGTAAATACTGCTAACTTTTCTATTACAAACGATGTTTATCACCTAACCATAGAACTTGGAGAGCTTTTTCAAGAGGGTGTACGTGGTTTGGCTGAGTTCTAGATTAAAAGAGTCAACTTAAAAGATATTAAAATATCTCTAAGGACGGAGCAGATCAGTCAGGCGGAAGACTACAGTCGAAAGTAATCAACAAGCTTAGTCTGTACTGTATTTGTGTTTCAGCAATCGTTACCAAGTAACTTAACCAATCCATCAAATTGTCTCTTGCATATCTTCGTTGTTTCGTAAAGGATCGTAATGCCATTCTTAGCGTCGATAGACAATTCTGTAGATTTAAAATTGATGCTGTGCTTTTTTGTGGTGAGGTGAGAGTGGAAGGTATCAAAAATCTAAAGCAATCTTGATCTGAACTGTAACAAATTTTCCTGAGAACTAGACGTATTTACCGAGGCTCCAGAGAATGTACCCAACTAATCTGTCGAGCAGAAGAGTGGCATCCCCATTATTTTCATGCAACCTATTATTTAGATTTGTATATATTTTTTGGAAATATTAAAGATACCCGCAAACCTTAAAAACAAAACTAAAATAAATAATTTTACATATTTATAACACATTTTTCCGTGCGTTACACACATTTCCCATTTGCATTTAACAAAGTTAATTAAACAAAATCTCGCTATATTTGTCTTCACTGTATTTGCTTAGGTTAATAATAGTACAGAATCTAAAATAGATGCATATTAATAAATTAGGTACAGTTTAAAATAGTTACTTAAACTAAAAACTAGGGATTAGTTGTCTATATATGCCAAGCGTATTTGCTTCCTAGCGGGGTGTACAATCGTCTTAGTTCGGTATTACTTAGCTTACATTAATTTATAAAGACTGTACGGCTTAAGAATAAGTCAATTAAACTAAAACGAGGATTAGCCGCTGCCTGCTTAGTACTGATAGGTTCCGTAGACGGTGCACACGCAGAAGAGGCTCGTGTTGCTAAAGACTTCCGTTACGGATGTGTCGCAGTCGCAGTCCCAGCAGCAGCGGGACAGGTAGGTGGCCCCCGCCCCCAGCTCCTGGCCCAGCATCACCTGCACCACGTGCTTGTAGCGCTTCACCTTGGAACTGGAGGCGATCTGCTGGTTCACTTCGTCCGCAATCTCCAGCGTCCACGTCTTGGCGTTGTCTTTATCGTATTGTTTGTCTGCAAATGGTTTTGTTAGCGTTGCTTAGTAACGAAACATTCGATTTTTCTCTGGCTTACCCTTCAGTTTTTCAGCCATAACATTAGTCATAATCACTTTGATGATGGGCGTTGGAAAGGATTCCCCAAATGCCGGTCGCATGCTGTACGCCGCTTGCTCCTCATCCGATGCTGCATCTGTGGGCTCTGTTGCAGCGGCTTTCTGTTTGTTGTCCTGCACTGGTTTTATTTGTGCCTCTTTCGGCTTTTCGGGAGATTCATTGGCATCCTGCTCAGTCATATTGGCGCCGACAACAAATGTTTATCATAAACAACGGCAACGATCTGTGCCAGCTACATAGGTAAATAACACAACGATACACCACTTATCGATAATAGCGCTAAATTTTCCGATACCTTGCCGCATGCGCCCTCTAGCGGAAATTGCTGAAACCACGCTCAATGCAATCGATATGTTCTATCGCAGGCCGTTAGACATTTAAAAACATAAAAGGCGGAGCAGATCTGTCGGCCGCAATTAATATTACGTATTTTCACCAAAACTTTGGACATAACACCCCATATTTAGACAAGAATCTCTATACCTTATATTATCCAGATTTTGATTCTAAACCTTTTAAATAGCAAAAGAAAACAAATAATAAAGAATTTAAGAATATTTGGACAAAAAATGTGGATTTGAAGTCCAAAAATCGTGTTTTTAAGATACATATCATGCATGCCGCCCCACTTCATGGGTACAGGGTATAAAAAACATGTATATAGAGTATATCTATATCTCTATTAAATAATTACCATAATTCAATTTCATAAAATCTTTATTCAATTTTAAATCAAAAAATTACACAATAAATTCGATAAATATGTTGATTAAGGGATATTAAATAAAATTACACAATAATTTAATTCATTTCCATTAGTATACAGTGAATATTCGCCTTGCATTGCTTTTGCTGTGTCATTACATCATTTCATTAAATACGCTCGCATAATGTATACAAAATATTTGTGTGTCTATATTTGAGTTCACTTTGATTTCAGTTGGGCAGCAAGAGACATGCATGGATGAGTGGCGCCTATTGAATCAGTTGGTTCTGAAATTCGCAGACAAGAGGCTCACACATGGGAAAAAATAATAGACTAATGATAATTATAGTTATGAAATAAAATACAAAATACACCATTTACAATTGGTCAAAAGACAAACAATTTGCACATACATATTCACTTCACACAGTTTAACTTATTACACAACATAATACAACATATTAAGATCAGACAGTTCGATTTGTTTTTTAAGGCTGCAACAAACTAAATGACTAAAATTGTTTGTGTATAATCGAAACTAACTAAACATTAATTCAATTAGCGAAATTGTTTTTTTTGGTTCTATTTTATACAATAAAGTGTTGCGCGTTTCTCCAGTTGTTCCGACCTTCTAACTTTTGTTCGTCGTATCCTAATGTTATATCATCTGTTTATCAACTTATACTTGTTGCTTTTTGGTACAATATACTTAAGTATTTAGGCGTAAAAATCCTTGTAAGACTTCGTAGGCCAATAAACGCCAAGGCATTTCAAAAATTCAAATCTGCAGGAGTGTTAAAAAAATAAGATTAGGTTTTGCAGAATATGGAAAGGTTGGGCAAGTTTACATTCGATTCGTCGTGTTCGTGCGATTGGCCGGTTAATGTAATACCCGCATCCGTTGATGTCGAAGCAGCTCCAGCTGCTGTTAGGTCCACTTGTGAGGCAGTTGGTCGTAACGCCGCCCGCTTTGCAACTATTTCCAGCATCTCGTTGAGAATCGCGCCCTCTGCAGCCACATCCGCCGAGCTCTTGTCCAGTTCTACAAAATGAAAGAGAGGTTCGAACAAGGTCGGAATTAGAGCTGGTTAAATAACATCGATAATTGGATTAACGAAGCAATCGAGATATCGATATAGCAAATATCGAAGGGTTGATATATCTATATAGCAAACATCGAAGGTTTGATAGATCGATATAGTGAATATCGAAGGTTTGATAGTTCGATATAGTGAATATCGATATTATATATATGGAAGATCCATATTAAAAATATCTAAGTGTCGATAGATCAATATAGCAAATCTCGAAGGATCGCTAGATCGATGTAACAAATATCTAAGGGTTAATAGAATCGATATGGCAAATATCGAAGTTTAGATCTAGGCACTTACTATGGCAGGACAGACGCAGGTTCAGCTCTTCCTTCAGTTGTGCATGGCGGTATTCCAGTTGCAGTTCCTGTTGTCTAATGGTCAGTTCTTCATCACGTTTTCTGGGGAATTTACGAAATTAGTATCTGCAAAGATATAGATTAGAGCTCTACTCACTTTAGTGCTGTGATATTGCGCCAAATCTCCAGTAGTTCTTTCAGTAGCTTCTCATCATTGTCCTTATTCGTGTCCAAGCTGTAAACGAAGGGTTGAGATCTATGAGGTCTATGATTGGATGATTGCATGATTGGAACTTACTTTTCGTAGTTGTGGGCCTCGCCTCGCAGCGCCTTCTCGATGAGCACGCCGCGCGCCTCGAGTTCCTTTAGCTGCACCTCGATCTCCTCCTGTTCACGCTGAATCTCTTGAGCGATTCGCAGTCGCTTGAGCTCAGCCTGTCGTGAAGCCTTCGATATGGCACGCTGCTTCTTATGCTCTCGTGTCTCGTTAGCGTTGCTTTCGTCTAGACAAAGTAGAAACCGACAAAACTTTAGTATAAAGTGGCCAATAACAACAGTCAAAAGATTATAACATAAAAGATATTCTTGGGGAAATGTCAACAGTTAATGAGCAGAAGCTTAACAAACCATCGGATCTCTGGTAATTCAGTGGCAAAGGCGGTATGGGGGGCGGGGTCTGATCGTCCAGGGTTTTCGCTGAGGCCAGATGATGATGATGATGGGGCTTGTGTATATAGAGCTGCGGACTGGACGATGAGAAGGATTCGGTGTTCGCTTGCTTGCGATGATGGCGGCTGTTGTTCGTGGTGTTGAGGTAATCTTGCGAGTGTTTTGTTTGTGATGTTTTTGTTGCTGTTGCAGATGCTGCTGTTGTTCTTGCTGCTGCTGCTGCTGTTGTTGTTGTGCTTATTGGCAATGTTGCGTTGTTTGTGAGCAATTCCTTGTCCTAATTGTGTATTGCATTTGAATGTATTGAAATATGTTTAGCGTTTAGTGTAGTTTTTTTAGATTTTTGTTTTGTTTGCAGGAAAAGAAACATTCGAAAATTAAACAAATTTAGAGTTTTCTGTTGCAGTTCTATAATCAAATGTTATTTACAACTTAAAGTTAGACAAGAGAGTGCTTAAAGGTTCTAGGGGGAGCTCCATTCGATTACCATAACCAAAAAGGTCCACACCGAGAAATAGTTCTAAAAAACCAATTCATGCAACACCAACTTAAAATTAACTAAAAATAAATATTCAATTACTTAGTGCTTAACCAATAAAATTGTTTAACAAAATTATAAATACGTCAGATAACAATGCGTAAAATAAAAATAAGGATAAATAATTAAGATTATCAGGCATTTTAACTTAAAAAATTATTTAAATATTTTCAGCTGCAAATGTGAAAAGAAAATGAAAGTAGAATAAATAAAAAGTTCAGGCAAAATAAAAATCATAGACGTAAGACTTTTTAATAATTTGCAATTAAAATGTTTAATGGAAATAGTTAAAAAAAAAAATAAAACATCAATTATGAATAATGTTTAATGAAAATCTTTTAACAAGAGCAAATGAACTTTCATTATGAATATAGTAATGAAAAATAAACAAGTTGAAAATACAAAATATTTGAAATGATTGAATTGAAGTTTGAAACTCTAAATATGTCTTATTATAATAAATTTAATGTAGTGCAATTAACTTTATTTGGAGGTGCTGGAATTAAAAAAAATGCACATAAAACTCATGCCAGACATTACAAGCTACTCGAAAATAAACATCTATGTAATGAGGAATCAAAGAATGTCACGAGTGTAGCGTATGAGAAAATCGGGTAGTATAACAGTAAAAAAGTTTCTTACACCAAAACCGAAAGTCCCCAGATCAAAGCAAGACTGTAAAATGTTATATAAAAGTTGAGTTTAGAATTAATAATGATGAACACAGCGCAGACATCAAGTAAATCACCAGGAATCTTAGGCACTATAGTTATGCAGACATACGACAAATACTTAAGGACAAGCCACAAATGAGCAACTTACCTTAGACTTTTCCTTGGATTTGGGTGAGATGCGGAAGCGACTAAAGACGCCTCCGCCTCCGCCGCCTCCTCCAGCGCTGCCCGCATCGGAGACGGTGGGCGTGCCGCTGCTGCTTGTGCCCGGACGCTCTGCATGCTCAGAGTGGCTGGCAGCCACAGTGGCGCCCTGCTCCTTGGGGCTGCTGGAGGCCGAGGCCGTTGCCGAGCTGCTGCTGCCCTTGTGAAAGAAACTGGACAACGATTGTATGAGACTCTTGCGTCTCTCCGGATCCTTTTGCCTGCGATTGGATTTGGCTTTCTGCGGCTTCTCCTGCGCTGTGGCCGACAGATTGGGATCTGATGTGAAATCAGCAGCCTTGGCCTGATCCACCGCATCCTGATCCAGACGCAATGGCTGCTGCTGATTATGGCCAACTATATAGGCCAGATCGTTGACGCTCTTCGAGGCGCTCATCTTGATGGCACGCGCTGCCAAATCGCTGGCCAGCGGCTCCTGTTGCTTGTGTTTTGTACCACTGTGCTGGTCATACTGCAGCCGCTTGCGTAACAGCTGCATCTTCTCCTCCGGACTAAGACCCAGTTCCGAGTTGGACTTGAGACGGGCACGTGCGCGCGCCTCGCTGCGCAGATTCTCCGTGGAGGCCGAGATGCTCAGCTCGGCGGCCTGCTCCAACTGTCGCTGATTGGCATTGCCGGGATTGCCATTGCGATGCAAACGCAGCGGCGCTTGAGGCGTGACAAATTCATCGACTTTGCCGTAGTTGAAAGACGCCGTTTTGTTGAGCTTGTGCCGCTCCAGCAGATTCAGCTGCTCCGCATCGATGTGCTCGCTGAACGGACGCGATTTATACAGATCCGTGCTGCGTGTGGCAGGCTGCGCCGTGCGATAGGGCGACACGTAGGTGGCAGTGGCAGATTTCTGCAGCGGACTCGCCTGCTTGGGCGCCTCAATCGTTTGGCTATTGGCCCGCGTGGGCAAGGGTTCAGCGGCTGTGGAGACATGATAGTGCGCCTGACTGCTGCAGTTGGCATCACTGGAGCTGCTGGCGGCGGCCAGCTTGGGCGTCGGACTGAGACTGGAGCCGCTGGCATAGCCGCTGGTCAGCAGACTGCGCTGGCGGCTGCGATGCAGACGCTTCTCGGCATTGAGCTGCTTCTTCGACTGCAGCTTGTCCATGACCAGGTCGTGTATGAGATCCTTTTGCTTGGTGCGCTCCTTGCTGATCTCCTCCAGTTTGCTGTTCAGCGTCGGTATCTCAGGTACTTTGCTCGACGAGCTGCTCGTCCTTGGACGCATGCTCGCTGTGCCGCCGCCACCCAGCTCGTTATCCTTTGACGCAGACGTGGCTTGTGGCTGTGCCACATTGCTAGTTTCTATCACAGTTGCCTGCTGCTGCTGCTGCTGCAGATGGGGCGCCTCGCCCTTGGAGCTCTTGCGTCGCTGTGTGCTGATCTGTGAGATGCGCTGCTGCAGCGCACGCACGTACTCGAATTGTATCTGCATATCGTCATCCGCATCCTTGCCAGCAGCGGCAGCTGGCGTCGAGCTGCTCCCGCTGCTGGTGGTCGTCACCGTTGACTGTGTCGTCTTTGGCTGCTGCTCGGAGCTGCTGGGCGTGGAACCGTCCGCCTTGCCAGTGGCCAGCAGCGATGCGAACTGATCCAGCACGCGTGGCGACGAGGTGTCCAACGGACTGGTGACCACAGTGAGCGCCTCGCTCTCCTCCGTTGTGGTTGGCTGCGTCTGTGACGTGGCCATGCCACCCAGACTGTCCTCGTCCAGTTCGTTGAGCGTGCTGGAATCGGTTAGTGACTGCGTCATCGGAGTGCCGCTGGGAAGTCGTGGCGCCTCATTCACCGGCGTCTTGGCATCGTCGTGCATTATGTAGGCGCCCTGCTCGATGTAATCAATGCCCAGTTTCTCATCCCGCTTGGTCAGCACCGGTTGCAACTTGCTGTGTGAGGCGAGCTTTGAGTGCGACAGACCTGAGCTGGCTTTGTGCTTCGGCGCTGTTTCAATGTACTCCATGTAGCCACGATTGTGGAGCAGAGCCGTGTTGGTGGCCGAATAGGCCTCCGCACACGAGCCCTCGGATCCGGTGTCCATGAACTCAATGTCGTCTATATCGATGGCATGCAGTATGCCCTCGAGTTGGGCCACCGGCGCCTGCTTGGCCACCTCGTGCAGCACCTGACTGCTGCTGGGCAGCTTGGTGTTCGTGTTGCTGCGACGTCGCTCCTTGCGACGTTTCATGGTGCCCTTGTTGGAGTTCAGCACGAACTCCATGTCCACAAAGTTCTCCGAGATGCAGTCATCGGCTGTCCAATCGGAGAGCTCCGTTTCCGTAAACACCTGGCCGGTGCCTGTCGGTTCTGTCTCAGAGTCGGAGCCACGCGAAAGCAAATCACCCGTTGGCGTCTTGTCGCTGTCATGCTGCGTGGGCGTTGTGGGCGTGTCTGGCGTCTTGGCAACGCTGCTGCTTAGATTCAGCGTTATGGGCTTCACCACTTGACTGTGCTCCGGATTACGTTCCACGATCAGTGGCAGATTCTTCAAGCTTTCGATTTTGTTTTCGTTCTTGCTGTCGAACTTCAGCTTTGGTGGTCCCATCTCTGGCAGTGATGGTGGTGCAGTCAATACTTCCTGCTGCTCTGCTTCGATAACCGTACACTCGGCAGGTTCTGGTGTGGCGGTCACCGGCTCCACATCAGCCTCGTGCTCATCCTCAAGCTCACTGGTTTTGATTGCTGGCGGCACAATGACACCAGCTGGCATATCCAGATACTTGACATCGTCTGGATCACCGATATACTTGCCATTGACTATCATCAGGCTGTCCACCTGCATCAGTGCTCCAGTGCTGTCGTGCACCTCGACACGTGGCACATTGTGCTTGCCACCCACTGTCTGAGTGTCCGGACTGGTCGTGGAGTCCAGTATGTAGTGTTGTATGTCTTCTATGCTGGAACTGCCAGAGCTCGAGCAGCTGGTGGCACTGCTGGCTGTGGTGGACATTATTTCTGACTTGGGCTTCGCCCAGGGTATATTGGGCACTTGAATTTGTAGCGTGTCCTGATCGTATTGATCCTGTTCCTGATCGTTTGCCTTCTCTGGTGAATCACGTTTCTCCTCATCGGATTGACACAGTAGGGATTGCTGTTCCTCGGCATCGGCCGCACTAGACGCCTCCTTCTCCGCTTTGATGTCGCCTATGATGTCGGGTATGCACTCCTTGACATCTTTCGATACATCCGGCTTTATCACCTCGCTATTAATCTTATTGCTATCGGGAATTTTATCAGCAACAACCTCCACACTGGCGCTAATTAGCTGTGTGCTCTTTGGTGTCTCCAAAACCGTCAGATCTATGAATGCCACCGGCTTCTCGGGTGTCACCAGATCAATAACCTCGATCACGGTTTTATTATTGGTCGGTGTGGTTGGTGAGCCCTTCTTGTTGATCTGCTCGAGCAGCGTCGCATTCACAGCGTCCGTGTACTCCATGCCCTTGTTCAGCTCATTTTTGCTGTTGACAAAGACGTTTTCCTTCTCGTTATCCGTGGAATTGCTAGAGGGTGCCTTCTGTATTTTCAGCTCCACTCGCAGATCGTTTATCACATTGCTAGTGGCTGAACGCATTAGCTCATTGTTCTGCGCATTATCTCCCAGCTTAGTGCGATCCAGAAAACTGCGCATACCCGCACTGATGTCACTACTGGGATTTAACAGCTTCTGGCATTCCGAAATGTTTGACTGAAAGCTGCGTATGCGGGAATCCAGCACCGATGTTGAACCAGATTTCTGTATCTTGTTGCCATTCGCCGGTTCTCCCAGCAGATAGCGCTTCTTCAGCTCTAGGCTCTTCTTGGATGCAATCCCCTCCGTGCTGGCAGTTTTATTGAGCAGATAGTCACCCGGACGGGGATTTTGCAAAGGAGCGCGTTGCGTGCTTATCAACAGCGTGGGATCTACCTGCACCAAGGGCTTGAATTGTGGTAACGGTGGTTGCGGCTGATACTTTTGCAAATAGCTTCCACCCTTCTCTCGTGTCGCCAACTGTTTCTGATGCAGACCAGTTGCACTAGGTGTGATAACGCCGGATTTGACCTGGTAAGATACAAAATGTTATTAAGCAAACATCATCTTAACTTTTTAGCTTCTTACCTGAACTTTTGTGGGTTTTCGTAGATGCGTATCGTCGATAAAGATTTTGGGCGCTTGTCGTATAATCTCATCATTGTCGAATTCGGAATCGGTGGATATTTCAGTGGCAGAGTTAAGTTCAACTTCGTCAGGTGATGTGCTCTCGGATTCGGTTTGTACCTGTAATTGTAGCCATACGGAATGGAAAATTGATAGGTTAAATTGCTTAGCAAAGTTAAGGAAAAGCATTATAACAAAAGCAATGCACAAGAAAAAACAATGAACAAAAAAGCGTCGAAAAATCTGGTTTTTCTTCAGAGATCAACAAAACTGCAATGTGGCTTTTGAGTGGAACTTTATGAGTTTATGTAACATGCTAAATTATTTGTTGATTATTTCATTAGTCAGAGCTTTGGCTGGTGGGTTAATCGGCAGCGGCAACGTCAATAAGAACATCATGCCTTTAGGTACGATCCAGTAAGGTAGACAAAACGAAACGAAACACAATTTGGGCTTCAGCTGCACTAGATCATGTGGGGGTTAGCTTGATCAGTTTAGAAGGCAGTTAAGAATTGGATTATGTACAATACACACATATAGTAGACACAAGGAACGACGAACGCAGGAATACAATACAATACACATTTGTTTGTGGTTTTTATTTTGTCTACGGTTTGTTTAGAGACTACAAACTGTTTTGCTCGGGCTGCTCGGGGGGTTAGCGCAACATTTCGTGTAGAATTTTGATTGAATTTACCTTCATAGATCGTACCCAGACGCTTATGGCTAACAAAAGGTGTAACTCTCTCTTTTCTCTCTCTCTTTCTCTGATTCTCTATATATAAATTTCTCCCGGAAGGAGATTGGCTAATTTGGCACATCAAGAGCAGGCAGGCGGGCGGGCGGACGGGCGGTAGGTTTTATCGGTTGACTGGGTGCTTGGACTGATCAATGCTCGATCAGTCTATAATCCTAGTTTGTATGTGTTAAGTGTATGTGTATGTGTGTGCGTATGTGTAGGGGTGTTGGTTTCGCATTGAAGGTCGTTTGAGATCTCGATCTCAATAAAGAAAATAGTTGAGACGCCGTCTAAATGTTGTAGTTGTTGCAGCAAATGTAAATGTAAAAGAAAATTTGTCAATGTTATCGTATTCACAGTAACAACTAAGAGATAACGCACGACTCTTTGCTGCTGGGTAGTCCGTAGTCACTGCGTCCACTGTAACTGGACAAGGAGGCGGCGGCGGGACTGCGTCGCCGGAATAGATCGCTAAGATGTGAACTGCTGCTGGCTGCTGTTGCACTGGGATAATAACCGGATGCTGTTGTTCCTGTTACCGTGCCCGCATAGGGTCTTCTGCTGAGGTAGTCACTGCCGAGGTGATCATAGCTGCTTCTTGGCGCTGTGCTACGCGCATAGCTGGATGAGCTTGGAAAGCGACTTGTCGCTGGCTTGGACGTAATGCCACTGGAGTAATGCCGCGGCCGATAGCTGGCCAAATCCTCGTCCGGTTCATAGTCGTTGGCACGCTCCGTGCTACGCAGCACTTCCCGCATATAGGGATTGCGTTCCACGACACGCTCGTTGACAAACTCTCGCTTGCGATTATGCAACCGCTTGCCACGATCAAGCAGCGCCTGCGTGCTGGCATCCATGCCGTCATCGTAGTTGATAAAACTGACGGGTCGTGAAGTGGCCACGGTTGTGTTGGTGGAGCGTGTGTCAGTGTCCTGACTGGACTGTGCGGATAGCGAGTGCTGTGAGGCAGTCACCGAGGTATCCTTTTTGAGATCACTAACCGACTTGGAGCTCTGACGAGCACTGGCTGTCAACGGTTTGAATGGTTGCGGCGACTGGGAACGATGCTTGTTATTGAAGCGCTTAAAGTTGCGTCTTTTGGCTTCCAGCAGACCGAGAATATCTTCAGCTTCCAGCGCGTCTTTACGCTGATTCTGATCGAATTTGGTTTTGCCATCCGGCCATTGGCGATTCTGAAAAGCGGCTGAAGGTGGCGAATCGCTGCGGGCATATTCCGGTAGCTTCTGCTTGTCATCTTGCTCAGCGGCCTCTTCATCGTCACTGCCAACATGCAGTTGGTGCGGATTGGGCCAGGCACGATCCTTGAACACTTCCGGCACTGGTTCATCGACGGGTCGCACCTCCGGCACATATTTGGGAGGCTCGATTTTGGGCAAGTGCAGTTTCTTGGGCATGGGCACAATCACCGGCTTGTTGTCCTGTAATTCTATAAATGCAAATGAGCTGCGACGCGTGGAGGCTGCAGTGGAGTCTAGCGTGGAGCTGATATCATCGCCCAGATCCAATTTCTTGAACATGGGCGGACTACCGGCATGCTTGAGGGACTCTCGTCTGCTGCTGCTGCTCGTATCCTGAGTTGTGGCACGCCGCACACTCGACATGGGCGGCGTCGGAGGCGGCAGACTGCGCTTCACACTGGAGTTGCTGCTGCTGCCGCTGCTATTTTGTTGCTGAGCATCTTGTTGGCGTTGCACAGCGGCTGCCGCCTCAAAATGCTCATCACGCTTGATCAGCGCCTGCCGTCGTTCACGCTCGAACTCCTGTATCAGGCGTGCCTCTGCTGCCTTTGTATCGTCCTCGGCACTGGGCAGATTATTGAGCAGCTGCAGCGAGTTGCTAGGCGACACATTGCTAGGCTTCAGCAGATTCAAGCGACGACGTGGTGGCATCGGACTATTGGGCAGCTTCTCCATGTCCCATTCCAGGGAGCTCTCCTTGCTGGCCATCATGGCAGGCTGCTTGCGACGTGGCATCGGCGAGGCGGGTAGTTTCTCCATGTCCCAGTCTAGGGAGTTCTCCTTGCTGCGCATCTTTGGAGGCGTGACTAGCTTAGGTGGTTCACTGAGACTGCTAACCGAAGATTTATCCACAGACGTCGTACTTAGTGGTATTGCTGCTTCCACTATTTTCTCTGGTGAAGGTTTGTTATCTTTCAATGGCTCTCGCTCAGGATGATCCAAAACATCTTCGTCCACTAACATTCTAGGAAACTTGGGTGATGCTTCAGCAATTGTTGCATCATTTGGAGCTTTTGTGTTCAGTTGCTGCAGCAAATCCTGCACAGAGGGTGGCATATCCTCTGGATCCAGCTTGGCCAGCTTCTTCTTCATACGCTGTGGCGGCACAGGCTGTGCGGGTTCACTCGATGAGGAGCTGCTCTTTTGCCTACGTTGTGGTCGAGAAGGGAAATGCGAGGCATCTACCTCATCCACTCCAGAGGCAGCTTTATGACCAAACCGTACGGGCGCTACTTCATCGCGCTCCAATGACTCCAGCTTGCCAACATAATCGCGTTCCGCCGAGTTGTTGGCCATGAGATTGACGCCAGGTGTAATGCCCACTATTTCATCATTCGAATCAAACTCCACATTGACCAGCATTTCATCAGAGAACTCACCAAAGAGTTTCTCAATGCTTTGATCCTCCGAACTGCCACGTTTAACCACGGTGGGTTGAGCACTGGGACTCTTGCTGATAGTGGTGCACAACGAATCCATATCCACATCATCATCCACTTCATCCACGACAGGTGTACGCTCCATTTCGCCGACCATATTTTGGAACATCTCATCGACTTGCTCAACATCGTTCAAAGCATTACACTCGAGCTCTATGCTTTGCAGCGCCTCCAGTGCATCCTGATCAAGTTTATCTGTTAGTGAAATATCTGATTGGCGTCTGGATGCCACCACACTGGACTGTGATCCTCGACGCGAGTTGCTCAGGGATTTGTCACAACCGGTCTTTGGTAAATTCTTAATATCCTCCATGACAGGACGTATTGGTACCTCCGGCTCAACGTTGACTGTCTGTGGTTGAGGCACATCCTGTACCAGTGGACTCTTTGTCTGTGAACGCTCCAGCTCTCTGGCTGCCGTGGCCTTATCCAGCAAATCCAAGATCTCAAAATCATCGGGCACAGGTGAGGCTGGCTGTAGTGGTTTCTGTGGCTTCTTCACTTCCAACTTTTGGCTTACCTTTTTGGCCTTTTGTTCCGCTGCTTTCTGTGCTTGTTTGGCCTGCCTCGCATTGCTAATATTGGCCAGTTCTTCGAGAGAATTGTTGGATTTGGTTATCTTGGGTATTTTGCTGGGTGACTTTTTCTTTTTAATCGGAGACTTGCGCTTCTCGGGAGATTTACGTGTGGCCAGGCCAAAGAACTTGGCCAATTTGGAGTCCCGATACTGCACTGGCAAGTCCATTTCCCTTTTGGGCTCAATTGGCTTTTGTTCTTGTTCCTTTTGGGCATAGAACTTGTCGCGTTTCTTTTGCAGAAAGTTGGTGGCTTCATTGCGCCATTCGTTGCGCAAATAGTCCATGGTGCGTTCCAGATCACTCATCGAATCACTGACCGAAGCGATCGATTCACGTGAACGATTAAGGCTGCTTAAGTTACTGGTGCTCGACTCCATGCGACGCAGCTTAAAGGAAGCCCCCTGCTCTTCACTCTGCTGCGAGTTGACAGAGCTCATGGATTCAAAACGTTGCAATATATTCTTAACGCCAGTCAAACGCGGCTTGGGTTCAAAGTCTTCTTCGCCCAGCGATTTGGTTTTCACCAACTTTTTGCTGCTACGACGTCGTGGTAGACCCAGTTCAAGATCCAATCCCGTTTCCTCCAGTATACGCTCGATCTTATCCGACAAATCACTCGGCGACTTCTCGTCATTGAACAGCTTCTGATATTCCGAACTGGGTGAACGCACTTCACCATCACCCAATATTTCGTCCAGTATATCGCGTGGCGCTTGCTTATCCGGAGGTGGCTCCGTTACGGCGGATGTGGTTGCAGCTGCTGCTGCTGCTGCCGCAGCCTTCTTGGCCTTGGTGCCTTTGGGCACAATCTTCTTAATGATTTTGATCTTACCCTTGCCGGTGTTTGTGGCTTTGGCCACGGTTGTGGCACTGGCGGTTTTGGCTGGCGTTACCAGCTTAACCGGCACCTTCTTCTTGCTCAGATCAAGCGCACCATCCAGCTGATGATCGCGTAAACTGAAGGTGTTCAGCGATGCCTGCCTCTTGGGTGGCACAGGCTTTGGCTTGGTCTCGGCCTTGGTTTCAGCCTTAGTTTCCGTTTTGATCTGAGCCTTTGACTCTGTTTTAGGCACTGCCTTGGTGTCTGTTGGTTTCTCCTCCACTTGGTCAATTTTTGAAACAATTGCTGCCTCCGTTTGTGATTTCTTTAGGCGTTCAGCTACAGTTTCAACTGCTCTGCGTTGTGGCGCTGGACTGCTTGGAAAATACTTGGCCAGATCAACATCCTTGAGTGTTTTTTGTGTCTTGTTGATGTTGCCAGCGTTGTTCTTCTCCTGCTTCTGGTTAGGAAAATATTTGGACAAATCCACGCTAGCCGTATGCACGGTGGGCATAACCATCTGAGATTTGATATGATCCATGGTGCCGGCAAAGCTGCTGGCGCCAATCTCTTTGAGTTTGCTGCTCAGTTGTTTGTTCTCTTCCGGTTGCATATCGTCCTCATCTAGATCCATGTCTTCACTCTCTCTGCTTGCTTGGCGCTGTAGTTTTTTCACAGTGCCCAAAATGTTTTCGATTTGCATTTTATGATCGCTCGGAATGGGAGCTTTGCGGGGACGTGGACTGTTGGAGCTGGCGTTGCTCTTCATGCTGCTGGAGCGACTGACATTAACGCTGCTTTTGCGCTCTGGTTTGGGGCTGAGCGTTGGCTGTTTCTTGAGACTTTCGGGCCTCTTCAGTTGCTCCTTGGGTCGCTCATCGAAATTGGGTTTGCGTGGCTTCAATTCATCAAGATTGAAGTCAATCACGGGTTTGGGCTTGGGCGGCGCTTCAACTGGACAGACTAACTTTTCAAACTTCTGATCGAATTGGGATTTGGGTTGTATTGCAGTTGGGGTTGGAGGAGTTGCAACTTCAACTGCAGCTGCCGATGTAGTTGCCTTTGCTGGATTGGCCATGCAAGCAGCGATGGCTGCATTCTCTGCAAGCCATTTCTCTTTGAGCGTTAGCTTACGCAGTATATCACTCTTGACCAGGTTTTCCTTGGCCAATATCTCCAGATCTTTGTTCATTTTGACCATATTGTTCATGTGATATAGTTTTTCGCTAATGGCTTCAATTTCGCTGCTAAATTTCCTTGGCGCATTCCGCTCTAGCTGTTCCAGCTGCGCACGTGTGGGTGTAGGCGTGGGCGTAATGGGCGTGGTGGGTTGACTTTTTGCCGACTCGAATGAGTTGGCTGATTTGAGGGAAACACGCTCTACATTTTCTTTGTTCTCAACGCTCAACTGGGGTTTCTACGTTGAGGGTTTTATGATTTAATTAGGAAACCAACACCATGATAAAAATAGTTTCAAGTGATTACAACAAAATTAAAATACGAGAAAAATAATAATAATAAAATTAGTTTTCCCATCACCAAAAATTAACACAAAATCAAAGCTTACCTCAGTCTCGGTGTCCGTGGGCAGATTAACGGGCAAAGGCTGTAGGCGCACCTCCTCGCGTCGCAGCTCACGGGCCTTCTTGAATTCCTCACCCTCGGTGTCGTCCTTGCCATCATCTATCAGGCAAAAGAAAAGATTATATATAGTTAGTGGTATTATTGCTGTTTATCTCGTCGCCCACCTGCTATACCTTCACTGGAATCGTAGAAATCATCCGAATCATCGCTATCCTCGCAGTACTGTTTGCCAATCCAATCCGAAGCCAGCTGCAAGGTTTGGGCACCAAATGGTGAATCATCTGCCTCCTCAAACAGTTCGGAATCCGATTCCGTGTCCGACTCATCTGAACTAGACAGCTCGGACTGTGAGTCATTGTTGGATTCAGGCAGGAAATTGCGTCCCGACCATTCGTGTTCATCGATAACATTCGCTTCATCGTCGGACATGGCATCTGCCGAAGCAGCGGCTCTTGAGGTCTCCAATAGATCCACTTGATCACAGGCTGGCAGAGTGTCCATAGGTTGCACTGCATCCGCCCCAACAGCAGCGGCTGCCGCAGCAGGCTGTTGAGCAGCTGGTGAGGCAGGTTGAGCTGCAGCGGATCTCTGCGAAAGAAGCAAATGTAAGATAGACCAATTTTGAATAGGTATACTAAACTCACCCTCGCCTTGTTCACACGCTGAGGCAACGGCTTGGGCGGCAGTCGGAAGTGTTGAGTGCAATAGAAACGACCTTGTGGATCGTCGCGATCGAAGGCATAGCCACCCAGGCGTAGATTCGTGTGGCAGTGATGACACTTGAGGCAATTGCGATGCAACACCAGACCCTCGACCGTGGTCTTCTCCATAAGATATACGGTTTGCTTGCAGAAGCGACATTTCTCGGAGGCGGCCTGCTTCTTAAAGGCCAGCGCCACCTTAGAGCTCTGCGGAAATGGGCATGGTTAGCATTAGTAAAGTGCAACAATTGGTGGCAAATGCAACAATGAATAACAGTTAAGTTTGCGCTTTGTGCTGATGAGTGTTATGTACATGTGGGTGTGTGTGTTGTGTGTGTGTGTAAACACTGCCTAAGATAGAAGCACTCTAACAACAACAACAATTATAGTAGCAAGGAGCAGACAGTGGAACCTTTAGGACCAAGCAAACACAGTAAATAGAACTGAACCCAAAACAAAACTAAAACAAAATAATTACTCACAGATTTTGGTATAACAGTGTTGGTGTTGGTTGTGGCATTACTGCTGGCATTCTTCTCATCCGAATTCGGTTCGTCCTTCTTCACGAATTGACCTGCAATGGAGGCCACCTTGTTGCGTCCACGTTCACCCACATCCAGATTATGACCCTCTTTGAGCTGTTTGTCTAGATTCTTGATGGTCGTATCGATATCTTTGAATTTCTCCGCCTCGCGTGAATCCTGTCGCTGTGGCTTGGACATTTTGTGCTGACGTGCCTGGAACTGTTCCTTGCTCCATTTGGGCACCTTCTCGCGACCCTTGGGCCCATGGATCTCTGTCTTTTTCGACAATTCAATTTTCTTCTCGATTTCGCGCACATTCCAGTCGTTCGAGTCGATCTTGCCAATGGCACGCATCAGATCTTTGGGTTTCTTATCACTGCCTTGACCAGCACGTGACGACATACGCTGTTCCATATTCTTGATGCGATCACTGAACTGCTCATCCGTGGCGCTACGCGGCAAGGCCGATGGAATATCCCCACGCTCACGATCCTAGGGACAGGGTCAAGTGGTGTGGTGCAGCCATCATCGTGTGGTGTGACGTGTGGTCAAGTGTTTAGTGTGAGGGTATCAGAGGTGGTAATTTTAACGTTTCAGGAGGGGAATGAAGAAATCAAAATTTATACAAAATTTAAATATATATTTTATAGGCGCAACAAAAACAAATATATAAACACAAACAATTAAAAATAAACTGCATCAAACTCTCAGTTAGATGAACGAACTGGACAATTGGGTAGTTATGTATTAGTCTCTGGCAGAACAGACATCAGTCTAACAGAACCGAACAGCTTATAGATATTAGGGAATATGGCATTTTGGTTAGAACAACAGCTGGGCATTATGCGTTTAAGCTTGAGCTCAAGAGCGAATGTTAGGCAACTGCGTCAAAAGATTTTTGGCACTCTCGTGGTTAGAAAGCAAACACGACAAACATTTAGAGCAGACGCAGCGTGCAGCATTCCAGCAATTCAGTACAACGATCCATCAATTGCTTACGGGAAAGAGAAGTTTACGTTCGAGCTCCTTGACCCGATCATTGAATATGGGCGCCTGCTGGCGATACAGAAATATTGAATAGTCCTCAAAGGGTGTACCATCCTCGGCTACGCCCTCGGTCAAGCCATCGCCCTCACGTAGCAATTTGCCAGCTTGCAGCAGCTGCAAGCTCTTGTAGAAATTCTGCGTCTGATGGAAACGCTGCTGGCGTCGTCGACTCATGCGATCCTGGCGATTCTCCTCGATCTCTTGCAAACGCTGCTGGCGCTCCTCCTGCGCACCAGAGTCAAATTATCAGCACAATAGACACAGTAGAGCAGGTGTTTTGGTGTGTATGGAGTGTGTGTATATGATATAATAGTACATAAAACTAAACTAGTTAACTACTTGACTAACGATTAGGTATTGATTTAGTAAAGATATGCTACGAGAGACGTTAGGTATACACATGGCATTAATGAGGGCACATAACTGGAATGTGGACACTGATCGAACTGACCTCGTTGATGGATTCATATGCGCTTATGACGTTACTGAGTTCATGAAATAGAGCTGTTTTCAGTATGAGTTTAACCTGGATTTATCGTATTTATATAGTATGTATGACAAGCGATCGATATATTACAATAAATTTGTACATTTTAAATGAGGATTTGTATGAAATAAAGAGAGAGATAGAGAAAAAGAGAGTTGTATACAGGCTTGAAGTGTGATGCCCGTTTGACATTTTGGTTAACATAGATAATTAGATAATAGAGATTTCGATCTTGACATCACTTTTCAAGCTGAATACCATACGCGAGTGAACCAATCCACGACAAAAGTCATGCATCTACTCACAATGTTCGGTGTCTTGTCCGCCTGACGACGTTTCTTCGAGCGACGCGGCGTATCACCTGCAACAGAAATCGGAACAGTTTAAAAGTGGGAACACTTTAAGCCAGAGCAGAGTGTTGTGTCCGCTGTCAATGCTTCAGCTCATTACATTTTACGCTTTAATCAATACAATATATTTATTTATTTTTGTTTCTTGTACTTTTACAATTTGGTATAAAAAAAAAACAGTAATGAGCGGCAGCACTGGAGCATCCTAATGTTCAATTTTGTTTTGTTTTTGTATTATGGTTATTTGCAACACACCCTGCATATTGTTGTTGTTGTTGTTATTGCTGTTGTTGCCAGCACTCTGACCAACCGCAGCAGCAGCAGCAGCCCCACCAGATCCCCCAGCCCCTGCACCACTGTTCAACAACTGCTCGTGACGACGCTGCCGCTTGGCACGCTCCTCCTCCAGCACGGAGCGACGTTGCACCGTTGTGGGCACATCCACAGCATCCTGCATGGGTGACTTCGCCTTGGGCTTCATTTGCAGCAGCTTCGAGAAGTCCGGCGGAGCGTGGGTGTGGTTGATGCGATACTTTTGACGCAGATCACTAAAGTCCATTTTTGGATGCTTTATGTGCGGTATTTCGCCACGGAACAGCTCGCAGATTTGATCCAAATAGTTGAGCCAATTGCGCGACTCGACATCCGTCAGTTCCATCGATTGCTTGGCGCTCATGATGCGATGTATGTTGAGCTCACGCTCCAGCATGCCAAAGGCCAGCTCATTGCACTCCAGTGGACTCATCTCCTTGGTGGCAGCATAGTCAATGAGATCCGGTCGATAACTGCAAGCGATAAACACAATTATAAGTAAAGGTTTTGACTAGTTTGGATGAACAACGCACCGACTGATGAGCGCACACAGCACACGTCCATTGCGGAACACATCCGATGGCTCCTTGAGCTCGGTGGCAAAGTCGTAGGCAGACAGCTGGGCACCGATCCAACGCAGCAATGTGGCACCTTGAGGTTGCGAATCTGCAGCAAATAACAAGAGTTAAATAAACTGTAAACTATGATTTTTCGACTAAACTCACCTCCGCTGCGTCGCTTGCGCTTGCCGGGCGTATCCACGTGCGGCATCTGCAGCGCATGCGTGTCCATGAAGGTCTGCTCCAGCACCAGCGGATCATCGGTGTCCACCAAATGTTTGACCTGCCAGCTGTTGACCGACTCCCGATTGAGATTCGGATAACGCGTGGCCGGATCCACAGTATAGGCGCTAATATCACGTTGCAGCGTATCCGGCGTGGTTTGATTGAGCAGCCGATAGATGCTCTCACGTTGCGCCAGCACGCCCAGGGTGCTGTTCTGTGGATTGGCCCACAGTTTGATGGCATAGGCGGCATCCATGCTCGAGAGAAAGCCGCGAGCACAGCCCGAACCGGTTGGCCAAAAGGGCTCCAGCAGACTGTCGCCCACCAGGCACTGCAACATGCGACATCCTTTGCGCACGACGACACGGCAGGACATCTCGGCGGCAAACATGGATGTGAAGTCGAACATGGCCACATCGGGTTTACCGTAATGATTGACGGCAAACTCCAGATTGGGCATTTGATATTGCGTGGAGAATTCGGCGGCTTCGCGTGCGTAATCGTGCAGCTTCTGTGTGTCGACATTGGCGGGCGCCAGCAGCTCGGCGGGATCAGCCATGTCCTCAATGATGACACCCTTGTCGATCAGACTGTGCTTCTTGGCCGTCATTACAAAGTAATGCGTCTCGTCCTTATAGTACACAATGTTCTCGAGATCAATGCCAGTGCGGCTGTAAAGCTCCTTGAAGAACGCCTGATTGAATATGAAGGCCACGCCGCTTATCTCCTCCACCTTGGCCTCTGCCTCCGTCTTCTTGTTGATGAAATTTGCGGTTATGGCAATGGCCAGCTTGCCACGGAACTCTTTGCGTCGAAAGTCTAGCATATTACGCTTGCCATCGGCGCCGATCAGCACATCGAACTCATAATGCGATACCGCATGATCCGCCGGAGTCACCGCCGCCTGCCATCCGGCGCCATCGCCGCTGGGCTCCACGGCATGATCGAAACTGACGCCCTCGTGTATCTCCACGCCCAGCAGGAGCGCCACCTTGAGCAGCATGCATTGCAGCTGCCTGATCGAGATGTGATCGATGGAGCCGGCACAGAACTTGCCGTAGAACTTTTTGGCGCCCAGATTCCTCAGATCCGTGATCACAAATGGCCACAAGTGCAGCACATTGTTGCGCGTTATGCGATCTCGCTTCTCCAGCACCACAACCTTGGCGCCCAGCAGCTGCGCCTCAATCGCCGTACGCAGTCCACATGGTCCGGCGCCAATTACCAGGACCCTGGTGCCCGTGCAGGCATTTCCCTTGCCATAGACCCGATGGGCGGCGCGCGCGTCGAATTTCTTCCACAGCGCCGCCGCCTTCCACGAACGCACCTTGGCCTTCAGCTTGGGATAGAAATCGTTGAGGGGCGAGGGACGCAGACCCACGGACTCGCACATGGCCCGATGCAGCGCCAGGATCTGGCGCATTGTGGTTGCCACACAGAGCAGATCAAACAGCTCCGCAGCCTCCGCGGCCGCCGCATGCTCCGCCATCAGCAGCGCCTGCTGTTGTTGCTGCTGGGCTGTGAGCAACTGTTGCTGCTGCTGCTGTTGCAGCTGCTGCTGATGATGTCGCTGGTGTTGGCGACTCATGCTGCAAGGAGGAGGAAAAACACAAAACAAAATCAATTAATACACAAAATATTAGTTAAATTCCGAGCACAATTCAAAATAAAATCAATGTTTCAAGTCAAAATACGTCTAATTAAATGCGGCTGCTTTTCTGGTTAATTAAATAAGACAAATGCCAAACCAGCATGGGCAGAGCAGCTCAGTCGGACGCGCCCGACTGTAGAATACCCAGTACCCTGTATTTTAAGTATAATTTTAAATATTTGCAATATTTTTTTAATATGTTATACGAACAGTTTATGAGATCCACTTGATCATCCAGACAGAGGGACTTGGCTATTCTGACTCAACTCTTTGCCCTGATCAAGAATATATATAGCTTGTGAAGTTTATTACAGGTTACATTCATTCGCACAAAGTTATCAACCCTGTTTTTCCCATTTTCGATGGGTATAGAATTTATGCGACTGAAAACATTTTATGCCTCAACGTCTTCCTTTCCACCATATCGCCTCCTACAGCTTGTCTGTCCGTCTGTCAATCTTTCGGTCTGTCTGCTTGTGTTTTTTTTTTTTTTTTTTTAATTAATTAATTATAAGAAATGTCTTTGCAATCGTCTCGTTCAAATTGTAAAACCAATGTCAACGACCTAAGCAAAGCTTCAGCCACCTTTATAACTGCGATATTCTTTGCATTAATGCGTAAAATTTTACAAATTAAATCTTGAATGACTTGTGATCAAAAAATATGCATAAAAAATACAAACATACAGTTCTAGCATTTTAGGATTGAAAAACCTTAAATATCGTGAAACTTTAATATCGTGCACTTTAAAATGGCATTACTTTGTTGAAACTCTTAAAATTTTCAAACGGTGTGGTTTTTTTATCAATCATTTGAGTGCAAAAGTAAAATATCATTGATAGCTCAAAGAAAACCAGAATGGGCGGAGCAGATCAGTCGGACGGGCCCGACTGTAGAATACCCTGTGCCTTTTATTTTATATACAATTTTATAAAACTGTCACTCTAAGCGTATCAGCAGTACTTCTTCTTCTTCCCTTTTAACGTGCGCCAGCTGCGCTGCTGAGCTGCGCTGCTGAGCTGCGCTGCCAATTGCGTAGCTTATATCTACTTTGTTTATTAACCGATTTAATTGCGCTTTTCAGGATAGTTAAATATAATAGAAGAGAGTATATATACCACAATAACAACCTTCTATGTTCAATATTACGATTGTTTTTAAACGTTTAAGTTTAACTATTGTGAAGCTTATATCTCCTGTGTTTCATAACCGATTTTAATGCGCTTTTCAGGTTAGTTAAATATAATACAAGAGAGCTTATGTTCCAAATAACAACCTTCTATGTTTAATATTACGCTTGTTATTTAACATTTTATGTTAAAAAACACGAGGTTGTTTGGGTTTTATTAACTTTTGGGAGTAAAGGGGGCGTGGCATTCAATTTTCAACTTGATCTGCGTAAGATAACTACCTATCTATAGCAACCTAAACCGCATCTCTAGCTTTTGTAGTTGCTGAGATCGACGCGTCCATCCAAACAGACGGACAGACGGACAGAAGGACAGACGGACAGACAGACGGACATCGCTAAATCGACTCAGCTCGTCTCCCTGTGATTAAGAATATATATACTTTGTGGGGTCTGCCACGCCACCTTCTGCCTGTTACACACATTCTGACAAAGTTATTAACCCTGTTTTTCCCATTTTTCAAATGGGCACAGGGTATAAAAACAATTGAAAAATTTCCGAAAATTTTGCATAAAAATTTAACGCTGCCCCCTTATCACTATAGATGAAATATCGATTTTATACAGATTGCAATGTTTATGCAAGGTTGCTGCGGCTTACAATACAACAAACATCCGTAAACAATTGAATACTATCTGCTCTTATCTCTCCTCTATCTATCACAATAGATTAGAAATAATATTTTAATGCACAATAGTTGTGATTGATAATGTGAACTGGCTGCTAGCTCTCATCTTCTGTCGAGTGCACGCAACTGTAGTATTTGTTTATGTCTCGTTGACAAAACGGCGTTTCCTCATAAATGTCAGGCAATCTCGTTGGAACATCGTACTTCAATTAATGAAATTAAAAGCAAGAATAAATCAAAATTAAAGAAGCGCATAAAGCGGTCACTCAGGCAGGGATTACTCATGCAAATCGGCAGCAGAGACAAACAAGGAAGGGAAAGGAAAGGCTGCTCAGAGCTTTGTGTGATTTTAAAACTGTTTTTAGCGGACAAAGGAATGAAAGGAAAATTTTCCGTTGGCATTCAGAGCTGACAGACAAAAGCAGAATGAGAAGGAAATGAGCCGATGGCATAGGACGTGAACCTTGGGCATTAGGCACTAGACAGGCAACAACCTGACAATGGCTTCATGAAGCGTAGGTAACTTATGAAAATGAACTTCAAAGCGTTGAAAAGTTGGCAATAAAATGAAACGCAAATCACAACCAGCGGCGCTTTGTTAACGAGGAATGCGGCATGTGGCAAGTGTAGAAGAATTCACATGCCACAAATACCAGTAGCTACAACAAAGCAAAAGTTGTTGAAGCTGCATCAGGGGTTGGGAAGAACTAAATACAAATGTTACTGGACTGCCAATTGGGATCGAGTTTATTTTTTCGCTGCATTACTTCGGCTCTGCGCTTTGACCAACTCGATCTGCGCTCAAAATTTACACTTAAAATCGGACATGAATTACATTGGTTACAAATAAAAACAATCCATGAGGCAGTCGTTGCTTGTTCTTTTTCTTGTTCTTGTTTTTTTGACTTGCTTCAATATGTGGCAACATCCCCAGGTGGTATGCGTTCGCGCAGCTCACCGGATGACGGCGAAGGCGATAGCACGGATGGCGGTACCGGCGACAGTCCGGTCGGCGATCCGTCCAATTGCTCTAGCTTCATCATCAACGGCGACGGCTGCGGCCAGGCATCGGCTCGACAATCCCACGATAACAATTCGTGCACATATTTATCGATCTCCTGGCGCAACTGATCGATGGTCACCTGAACCACGGAGTAACAATAGTTGCGGCATAGAAAGAACCCATGACGTACACCAGCTGCAAGAATATCCCCAACAACGGGCTGTATGCGATCTCTGGATACCCTGTATCTATTGGCCACACGCTCGGCTACCTCTTCAATTGTGGCCGGACGGCCGAATACTTGAAGCACCTCCAATACCAATGCGCCATTCTGTTTGCCAAGATTTGATGGATTCATGTTTGTAATCGTTGACTAATAAAAACTGACAAGAAATTTACGCTTCACGATCAAGTTGATATCCAAATGTTTATATACAATAAAAAAACAAAAAAAGAAAACTAGCTCTGTTACTGTCGATAATTCAAAACTGTGGAAACTTAAATAAATGTAGGCTCCAACCAATCTGACAACATCACAAATGTTGCTGTCATTTCACATTCGAACAAAGCACAATTGAGGCAGCATAAAAGCAAATTGTGCAGCGAACAAAGAAGAACGAGCTGAAAGCCTACAAGGAAATGCCTTTCAAGTGTTCCTCAATTAATCATAGATTTAACCCCTTCGTAGACTTCCCAGCGCCATTTGCACTGAAGATGAATTTCTAATTTCTGTTGTCTCCTACCCCATTAAAGTTGCACGTCGAAAATTGTCGCTTGGCGCCATCAAAGCCATAAAAAGCGCACGATTCGAGTACCCAGGTATTGTCAAGGAAACTCAGGCTATAAAGAGTGAAGCATATGCCGAACTAACAGTTACCCTATAAACTTTAACCACATATTTGTTGAGCTATTCAAACTATGCAAAGTTTATTGTATACATCATTCTGTATTTTTTGCAGATAGCATGACTAAGCATACCCACCCACTACAGGGTGTTTTGGAGAGGGTTGGGCCATGGCGACACACTGACGCTTGTTTGTTCCTCTTTCTCTGCTATTTTTTTATTTTTATTTTCATTTGTGTTTTTGTTTGTTCTCTCCTCTTCTTCGCTTTGCGTTGGCGTCGCATGACATTTAAGGGGGCCAGAGCATATTATGTCACTTGGGAACTCTCTCTGCTGGCTGACACAACATACAACATTAAACAGGGTAAATTAAAGTCGGCAAAAGTTAAACGCTTATCGATTTTAGCCCATCTGTTAACCCGGCATAATGTTTTGTTTGTTGAGGCAGCAAAGGAAGGAGCACAAGAACTTCCAGGCAATACACGTGCCGCAGTTACCACGGCATATCACTTGGGAGTCGGGTTGTTTGTTTTGAAAGTGCAATAAGAATGGGAGCACAGTGAATAATGGAGTGTGTAACAATTACACATAACGACAACTAAAGTCATGGGGACTAGCTATACGTAGTTAATATAAACAACCATTGTAAAATACAATAAAAAATCCAGTCGATCGTCTGTTGCATATCTTTGCTGTTTCTTATTTGATCTAAATGTAATTTTAATCATCGATAGAGAATTCTATTAAACTTAAACAACTTATAAAATTTTAAAAAATTTCTAGCTAGATTTGAAACACGAGCAAAGGCCCAACTCTAGTTCTCAGCCGTACAAGGGATGCTCTTCGATGACTCATAGCGCAGAGAAACAGAGCAGCGTATGCTGTAAATTGCAAATTGATGGGGTTGGCCTGACGATGTGTATCATTTGAAATCTTGGCATAAGACAGAAGAGAAAATAAATTAAAATTTCTTTGCCATATTTGAAGTATTGCACATGGCTGGCCGGACAAGATCAAGGTTCTGTGGTCTAAACGAAAGAGGCAATGAAAGCCAAGTGAGAGCAGCAAACACGAGTATGTATTACCAATCGAGGCACTCGAGAGAAAACACAATTTTGGCCAATAGCCAGAAAATGTCATAATTATAAAAAATTTGCGATTATAAATAACAGACATTAATGGTTGTTGTTGATGTCGCTCATGTTGATATTGGGCTTGTTGTTAAATGTTGAATGTTGAAATTGTCTGATTACCTGCGCTGTGATTTGTGTTGATTGTCGTTGTTATTGTTGTTATTTGTTTTGTTGTGGTTTTTTGTCAATTGTCAAATTTCGCGAGGTTTGTTTTCTTGCAACTTTTCACAATTTTCAGTTGTATTTTGTTATACAATATTTTGCTTGATAACTTTGCGCGTTCGCTACACGTTCATTAATGAAATGTGACTGAGGCTAGCGGGTGTTTTTTAAGCACTTTATGCCCGAGATTCACAATGAATCTGTAGACAGGTGGACAAAAGGGCCTGCAACTGCAACCACTGGGCACAAAGCGGGAATAACGACATATATGGCAAATACGGAGCTGAACTCTAATTATAGAATTATAGATATTGTATCTACAACACAAAGAACAGCGCGTAATACAAATGTTTTTATAATCAGCCACAACAACCGAGATAACGTGATTTACGAGCTGTGAGCTGTTTGGCTCGATAAGAAAGTGACAAACAGTTGAAAACACTTTCTAACATTGTACAAATTTGTCGTTGGCTTTGGAGAATTTAAACTGCATTTGCTTATTTGCATAGGTGAGTCACGTAATTGGGGTATTTCATGGTTGAGAATTAGCTAAGAAGTACGTGTTGGGAGAGAAGCAGCTATAGACAGATATTGCAAGATATTTGGAACTAAAGAAGAGCATAGATTCGCAATATAATATTTAAAAATATTTATTTAAATTCACAAAAACAATTTAATTAAAATAGGTACATTTTTATCATGCCAAGGGAAACGTGAATCAAGATTAAAGCAAGATAATGCAGCGCTCTATATATTATATTTTATTATACCCTGTAGCCATAAAATAGGTAAACGAGAAACAGGGTAAATAACTTTGGGAGAATAGCAGACAGAAGGCGGCGTGGCAGACCCCACGAACTACAGTAGAATCCGGTTATAACGACGCCGCTTATAGCGTCCGTCCGGTTATTGCGTCGAAAACTCGATGGCTTGGTTGGTCCCCATACAAACTTATATGAAAGGGCCTCCGCTTAGAACGTCTCCGCTTTTAGCGTCAAACCGATTATACCGACGAGATTTTTCACAATTCAACCCGATATTGCGACGTGCCGAACAAAAAAAAACTTTAAAGAGGAAAATTTGATGTATTTAACAATGCTAAAAGAAGCAAACAAAATCATGGATTTTGTGTTTTTTCAATACGAAAAAGAAACAAAATCATGGATTTTGTCTTCCGGATATAACGACGTAAAACTCTACTGTATTAAATTTTTTGTTTTGATTAAAATATTAATTTGTTTTATTTTAAAACCTATTACGAACATGGCATCCATAAAATAAAAAAAAAATACATTTTTTTTTCTCCTTTCGGATAGTGCGTCTGCCGGATATAACGACGTAAAATCGTCGGTCCCTTGAATGTCGCTATAACCGGATTCTTCTGTATATATATATTTGTTCAGGACGAGTTGAGTTCTATTTGATTAACTTCTGCTATATTTAGTTCTGATTAGGCATTTCAAGCTGTCATGCGTTGTTCTTTGGCCATAACGCTTGATTGATTTCTCGCTTGTTGTTGCTGCTGTTCGCTTCGCCAAATATTTTCTCATTTTGGCAAAAAAAATCTGTGCCAATTTCTCAGATGGCAGCCAGCCGCAGAGTTGTTGAAATTGAAATAAATTGATGCAAGAGAAGCGGAACTGCAACTTTGTAAGCAGGCAACAAGCTCCAGTCGAGCGTAATCTACCAAGAAATTACAGCTAATTTATGTGCACAAAACCAATATACCCGCTGCTAGTCTGACTACTAGGTATAGGCAAAAAAAAAAAGCCAGAGCAACGGCACACAATGCGGAAATGCAGCACGCGCCGAGGGGTGTATCTGCTACATATACATATTTCTATATGTCTGTACAATAGGGGCACAGATAAATATATTATTTTTTACACTTGGCAAAATTCTGTGTAAATAGCGAAATACACCTTTCAGTTGATAATGTAAATTTCTTGTGTTCTTTGCTGACTGGCAAAAATTTGAAAAATTAGCCAAAGCTAAATTTTAATGTAAATAAATTTGCTGAAATGGTTTGCGTTTACGCCCAACTTGGTAACGGGCCAACTATGTGGCCATTGTTATAAATTACTTGACGTATCTCATTTGACGGCGACAGACATTGACAGATAAATCAGGCATAATTTACAACGAAAAGAATGCTGATTTTTATTGAATTTCAAAAGTTTATTATGCTAAATTTGCAAACTTAAATTGTAATTTGAGGCAAATTGAAACGAAACTGCGTGTTTCATTTGAGATGACGCTATTCTTAGTTAATAAAATTGGGTCAACAAACGATGTGGTGCCAAACATTTGGCAAGCAAATAGCATCTTGCTAGGCGCCTCTAAGCTGTCTTTTTTCTTTTTTCTATAAATATAAATGGCATTTTAATTGATTTTCTGTGTGGGTCTGCAAGAATGTTCCAAGTTGTTCACAGGCCCGACGAAATGACATCATAAAGCACATCCTTGTTTGCAGTGTAGGTCGTAGTACAGAGCTGTATATTGTACATATAAGCCGTAAGGATGGGGCTGATCAGTCGGAGGAAAGGCTACAGTCGGACGTAACTGACAGTAGGAGAACCTGTACTTTTGGTTAGCCTCTCGAATTCGCTACTTAGAAAATCATTTCAATCAGATAATTTGAAAATTTATTTGTTTAATGTGTATCCTATGCCAAAAAAATTGTCTGTTTCATATCTGTGCTGTTTCTTATGCGATCACAATGAAATTTACAGCATCGACAGAGAATGGTATAGTTTTCGTACATGCCAAATCATAAATCTATAGCTTTTAAACTGTGGCTGCACAAACTTAATAAACCCTTTCGAACTTCTTTAAGTACAGGATCGTATTAAATGTATATATAATGTACAACACATGTCCTTTTGTACATGCTGACATCATTTGGCTTTGCAACTTTCACTGAAGTGGCGCTTTGTTGCTGTTCTTATTTCCGGCAACTGCATCCCTATTGCACCTACATTTAAATGGAATTTATGCCGCCCCCAAAAAAACAAAAGCCACGGCGCACCCGGCGTCTGTTCCAGTTTGCAGCATGGATACAAAGTTGCAAACTTAATAGCAATTTGCATAAATTTAATGCGAGAAAACTATGCGAATTTATTGGCGTGGGCCAAAACTCGTTGAACTACTTACATCTCTCGTTCTGTCAGTCGAAGGCGTTGTTATCGTGTGGATCTGTCATAAGTGAGAGCAGGCAGCGTTAACTGTAATGAGATCAACAAAGGTATAAACATTAATAAAATATCGCTTACATTTAGTGCAATGCGAAGGCCAAATAAAGCTAATTGCAGATACTCCGACACCTCATTATCAGATATGTATAAATAAATATCGAAAAGAAATCATTTGTTTCTCGTCTCGAGTATCAGGTTTCTACATTGCTGCGTGGGTCGCTCGACAGAAATAAACGAGTACAAGACAGAGTATACGGCAAAAATCGGATTATACAAATTATATACATTGGCATAATAAATAATTCTTATTCCGTGGGTTATGGATTTTAAGATTTATGTTTGCGGCAAAGTGAGGCTAATTGGTTCAGAGGCATGCATAAATAAATTCAATTTGCATTTAAACTATTTGTATAATTTTATACATATTTATCCATATCTATCTATATATCTCACGCTAGATATATTTGTATTTTGTAAGCTGCGCCTAAGCTTTAACTTTCTATACCTTCACATGACAATGGCATTTGCTGACTTTACGGAAAAACTTCAAACGCATCTTCCCTTTTTCCCATCGCAACAATTACCACCTGACGGTTAATCCAAGCTCTTTTTTTTACACTTTATGAAGCAGCAAATGTGCACTTCACAGTGCCTACAAAAACTACAGCAACATGAGCACAGTAAAGCTCCAGCCGGCACGAAAATGGCATTAAAATCATCAAAGACTGTGCTTGCAACTAGACAACGAGACAACGACAACAATTGTTGCTGCAACAGCAACAGCAACAGCAACAAACTACGACAAGTAGCCACGAAAAAAAGGTGGCCAACGTAGCAAGTTGAATAGCAAAATAACTGCATCAAGGCGCAAAATCACGTGGCCAACATCAACATCAACAGCCGATGCACAATGAAAACTACTGTAAGTTAATGCCAAGTATTCGATAAGTCGCACAGCAGATACTCTTACTGTTTTATATTGTTTATATGCTATTCATAAATATATATTTGTGAATCCAAGTCTCTTTCTATGATGTTAACAATTACAGAAATGCTATTGTTTTGAATGAATTTAAATATTTATCTGTTATCGAATAAAGAAATTTGAAATTCGAAAGTTTATTGAAAAAGCATTAAGATTTTTATACAAATATAGCAAATTTAAATAAAAGTTAAATCGCCGATTAAACCGAAATAAAATTTTTGTTTAACTGAATGTGGGAAATTCGGGCTCGACGTCGAGCAATGGGAGATTTTTAATGGAAAAAAAAATTATGGCAGTGGTCAGATAGTACTATTTCGAATGCCGCCAAGAACATTCTCATCAGTGACTTTTAACTTTGAACCAAACCTTCGAACCGAATATTCACAAAATTACTGAACTTGAACTCAGCACTAAACTTTTTGATGCAATTTAACCTATTCAAAGTTAACTTTTAGTTTTTATTGAAAATCATTGGTATAAAACTCTAGTTATATGAATAAAAGCTGTAATATTTTTTCCTGTACATGAAAAAGGTAAAAACATGGTTAATAATTTTCATTTTTACATATTCTCCAAAAAGAGCTCTTTAAAAAAATAAAGAAATTTAAATATATATCTTTAAAACCCTCTACTTTATTGATAGCTATACAAAATGTTACCAACCCACTGACAAGGCCATAAACAACCTCAGCAAGTGCATGAAACTGCAATCGAGAAAAAAAACAAACCAAAAACAATAATAATAACAATGGAAATAACTTGAACAAGTTTTGCAGTTTTGCAGCAGGTAGCCTGTTTTGTGTTTTGGGTTTTAGCTGTTTTCGTTTACATTCGTCGGCCTATGCGATGAATGAAATTAAACGTTTACCCTGCCCCCTGGAGGCGGGTGCAATATGCAACGGAGCTGCATACTAAAATGGTTAGTACCATACTAGCTAAGCACAAGTTGCAGTTTTTTATTTTTTGGTTTTTGGTTTTTGTGTTTTTGGGCAAAAGAAGTTGAACTGCAACTCGAGTCGTTTGCAGCCGTTTGGCAGTTGGCATCAAGTTGCCAAAGTTGGCCAAGTGTTCAGTTATTTTTATAGCCATTTGCAGCAGCAGCAGCAGCAGCGGCAACAACAAGTGCAGGGAGTGAATTATGATGGCGAGAGAGCTGCCCCAAAGGAGGGAAGACGCCTTAAGGAAAACTTAAAGTACGCCAGCAGCAACGTCGCAGTCGCAGTCGCTGTCGCAGTCGCAGTTGACGTCAGCGTCAGCGTCAGCGTTGGCGCTTTCACTTGCGCTGCCGACTTTTCCTTCATATTGAAACTTGTTTGCTTAGCTCTTTTGAGCCTGGTCGTTACTTGTTGTTTGCAGCGCTCCATGTGGCTGTTATTCTGGCCTAATAAACCGCCAGCTGCAAATTAAATTCTAAACACATTTACCGGCTACTGACCTGACCACACCCAAAACAAAACAAAATAAAATAAAGCCAAAAACACTCCAAAGAGACAGCCAAATTTATTGTACATATGCAAAGCAATTTTTTGTAGATTTTTTGCTCATTAGACCCTTTACTTTAAAAAAGTAAAAAGGGTCTATTAGTTTAGTGCAAAGAGGAAATGTGTGTAACACCCAGAAGGAGGCGTGGCAGACCCCACAAAGTATATATATTCTTGATCAGGACGACAAGCCAAGTCGATATAGCCATGTCCGTCTGTCCGTCTGTCCGTCTGTCCGTCTGTCTGTCTGTATGAACACCTAGATCTCAGCAACTATAAGAGCTAGAGACACCATATTCGGGATTCAGGTTCCCCTATTCAGTAAGCAGCACGAGTTTGTTTTAGATTTTGGATACCTCCCCCCCTTCCCCCGCAAACCGCGAAAAGCTGCTGTAGCCACAGTTTCCAAGCTATTGATTTGTAATTTGGTATTTAACTAGTTTATGACATTCTCTATCGACGCTGTGAATTTTGTTTCGATCGGATAAGAAACAGCGAACATATGCCACAGACAATTTACCGCACTAGGCAGAGGGGGGGTGGTGTGCCTTGCATACGCGGGTAGCTTAGTGTGTGTGCGTCTGATTGTGTTTGTGTGTACATATGTATACTCAAAGTAAAGGGTCTCCTACGGTCGGTTACGTCCGACTGTAGCCACCGTCCCACTGATTTTTTTTCTATTATTATTTTAATTTTATATGTATATCATCCATCTGCTGTCAATATTTGTTGGCCAATTTATTAGCGTCTGCGGCAATCGAAAGCCAAATGTCTAAGAGACGTTGGCGAAAGCAAATAAAGCAAAACAAATTCGCATATATTATGCAAATATTTGCGTAAACAATTATGATATAATACCTATAGAGAGTCAGAGGTGCCAAAGTGCCTAATTGAAATATCATTAGCTGCCATTTCATGCCCAAACTTGGCTCCGATTACAAGACTTGTTATCTCTGTGACTAACGCCAGCCTTTGTCTATTTGTTGCTCTGATTTATTGCGACAGCTTAACTCCATTTGAATAGCACAATAAAAGACGCTGCACACTCATAAATACTCACGAAGTCAGCAGCAAACACTTGTGCAAAGATAAAACCATCAACTTGTCGTGCTCCATTATAGTAATCATGATCTCGTAGCACAAACTACTATATGTATCAATGAAATCTCTCGCTGCTGACCTGAAGAGGCGCACACAAGTTAAGGTCATATAACCTTAGCCATGGCCAGTGCAACTCCAACCTTAGACATCAACTGATGTTGCAGATACACGAATGACTATGCAAAGCAGATGAAGATGAAGCTGAATCCAAAGTAAAATAAAAGCCAAAAGCCAAGAGTAGCTAACGAAACAAAAAACCTTCGACTGCAAGATACCCAGTGATTATTTTGATAGATTTCAATAAGGCTAAAAATAATTAATAAACCAAATCTAACAGCATTTGTTTGAAAACTATAGATTTTAGGGCCAATATTGGCATCATGGTGGCATTATCAGCCCTTAAACGAAAAACGCCATTTTTGTTAAACTTTGAATGCGCATAACTTTACCAAAACTCAACAGTTTTTCAAGCGGTTTGTTTTTTTCTTAATCATTTGAGTTTGAAATTAAAATTTGAGCAACAAATCACATCAAAAAAAAAATTTTTTTTTTTTTAGAAAATTTTAAGCTATCCCCTCCAAGAAATAAAACTTAATTTTTGCAAAAAAAAATATTTTTTTCAAAATGTAGAGTTAAAGCCTTAACGAATTGTATGGCAAAATTATGCAGAAAAAATCAAACATGACAGCATTTGATCGGAAAATGTAGATTTTATGAATAATATTGGTACTATGAGGGAATTAGCACTGCTTACAGGAAAAAAGCCATTTTTGCTCATCTCCAATAAATTTGTATCTAATATTTATGCTTCAAAAAGTTCTTACATATTATCGATAGTTCAGAAACATAATCATGTCGTTGTGCAACGTGCTGAAGAGCATTTGCGGTTATCGTCTTATCAGTTAATCATTGGTTCTATTAAGGCGCAACAATAGCATTGACCTCTCTGCCCCTTCCTCTGCCCCTTCCTCTGCCTCTTCCTCTGCAGTCTCGCATAGAGCAAACTGCACACTCATCTAGGCTATTTATGTATGCAGCTCTTCCGCTGCCCCCGCGCTGTCATAATTAACATCTAAGTAACGATAAATGCAATTAGCACTGCCAGCAGTCATTGACGCTGTCCCAGACCCCAACTAACCCAACCCCAACCCAACCCCAACCCCACCCCAAACCAACCCAGCCTAGACAAGAGCAGGAGGGGCCAGGCTGGGGCACCTCATTCGTTTTCATTTGTTTTCCATTGTGAATTCGGGTTCATTGTCAGCCCCCATGCGATAGAAGTGCAGCCAACGCCCTGCACCACCGACCCTGCACCACCAACCCACCAACCCACTCGCTCTGTGTCAAGTTGAGTCAAAATTTTATGGCGTTTTTAACACAGCTACAAGACGCAAGATACAAGATACAACAGCGCAAGAAAGCAAAGCAAATCAAAACAAAACAAGCAAACAGCGAGAAACGCTTCAAGATAAACACTGCGTTTCACAAGAGAACAACTGCAACTACGCATAAACAAGCGAATAAAAACAAAAATACAAAAAAACAAGAATACAAAAATACAAAAATACATGCATAAATAAAACAGAATTTAAGTGAAAATATTGCTGCGTGTGGTGCATCGAGCAGCTTCAACATGCCCCAAAAGAACGCAGATATTTTTCTGTGAATGTTTTGTATTCGAATTTATAAATATTTACTTAAAATGTACAAGTATAAAGCTGTATTTGTCTACATGGAGATGAATTGTAGGATCAATTATTAAATGGACATTGAAAGCATTTGGGGTCGAAGTTTTTTTGCTATTTTAAAAAATTAACGTTGAATTGGAAACGGTTCATAAAGAACATTTATAAAATCAACATAATCGAATTTGGCCTAAATTAATAAACCCCTTTATACCTTTTTAAGCTATAATGTCTAATTAATATAAACAATTATTATTATTATTATTGGGAACTAGTGTACTGCGACCTGAAAGATCTATTGTACTTCCTGCTGAGCCTAAAGCACGTTCATTAATCCAATGTCCCGAATGAAATCGAGTAACTTCATCGGACTAAGAACTACTATCTCCCTTCCTGACATTATGAGCTTGCCTAGGTGGTTAAGGTGCCTTTTGCGTGCTATTGGACAGCAGTCTGTTAGAATATGCGTCGATGTTTCAATCTCCGCATTGCAAAACCTACAGGTGTCATCGCTGACTATGCCTAGTTTCTTTAGGTGTCCCCTTAGCCTGCAGTGTCCCGTCAGAAGATCCGTGAGAATCCTAAGGGAGTTTTTACCTAACTGCATGCTCTACTGAAACCTGTCCTGATTGTGAATACCCAGGAGGGCTTTTGCTTGCCGAGCACCTGGAGTGCTCTGCCAGCTGTTTGCCCTGCTCTGCCTTTCCTCTGTTTGGAGAAGCTCAGATATCACATTTCGACCTATGCCACAGAAAGGCTCCGGTCCGACCATTTGTGTACTTGCTCCTGTTCTGGCTAGCTTGTCTGCCAGATCATTGCCAGGTACGTTCCTATGGCCAGGGACCCATCTTAAGGACAAGTTGTTCATTGTTCCCAACCTATCTAATTTTAATCTGACTTAATATAAACAATAGTTTTGTTATGTTTATAACGGCTTCATTTTAAGCAAAGAATAATAAAGGTTAAAGTTATGTAATTCCAACTGAAGGCCTAATTAATGAAACATCAAACTGGCTTGAAAAACTTACGCTGCTATTAAACTTATGCATAACAGCAGTCGATGTGGTAATTAATTAACTTTGTATGAACTACAAGCAGTGGATATTGAAATTACACAAATGTATGTAACTGGGAAAGTCTTCGGTCTTCGAGTGCTGTTAATTTAATTGACTGCGCCGCAAAGGCGTCGAAGACCAAGACCTGGCAAGGCCTGGAGCTGCATAAATCAGCATTTTCACAGCATTTTCACGCAGCCAGCAGCTGCTTTGATGTCTTCATGTCAGCCTCTGGCGGGTGTTGGGTGCACTCACACTCGCATTCACACTCACACTCATAGTCGGACTCACACTCGAAACTGGCACTCGCATTCGCAGCAGCTCAATGGCCGTGCGTGAAAAGCGGCTATTAAATATGTTTGTCTCTGGCAAAGGCAATGCGCCTATTTTTAGTGCATTGCCTTGTCGGCTTTGGGCGTTTGCTTGGCCATGAATCCGAGTATCTGTGAATGGCTGTGCATCTGTGTGTATCTGTGTGTATCTGCATATGCACTCTGTGCACCTGTCTGTGTTGGATACACAGGTGAAAGTATTTAATTATGCCTGGCATGACAAATATTTTGGTGTTGGTCAGCAATGTTGCTGTGGCTGTTGCTGTTGCTTTTGCTGTTGCTGTTGCTGTTGCTGTTCATGTTGAGTTTGATGAATTCGCGGCAAACAACAAAAACAACCTTGAAAAAATGTCACGTTGCATTTGAAAAATGCGCTTTAATTAATCGCCATCAAAGCGCACACACAGGAGGCATATAAGGCTGCAAGATACAAAAATACACACTCAAAAACTCACTTACATAGACAGACAGGCAGACAGACAGGCAGACAGACAGACAGACAGACCGGAAAGCGTTACTCCAAATTGGTATTGTCGCTTTTCATTGGAAATTACCGAACGCAAGGCAAACAACAGCATAAACATTTAGCGAAAACAAACAAAGTCTCGCTGCTGTTTGTTTGAAGTGCATACAGAGTTTGGCAAATAAACACAGACACAGATTCGCTCGCTGTGCATCTTGAGATCTGTGGCAAGTGCTGCTCAGCAGTGGAGTCCACAGAGACAAATGACAAACACATGTCACAACTCAAAAGCGAATTTCACTTTCAAATATATGCCCAGCAGTGTTGCCAATTTTGTTCAAGAGAAATAACAACCTCTGTTTGGCGGGAAATCACACATAAAAATTTGCAATAGAAAAAAAAAACCAGCTAAAAAATTCTCAAGTACAGTAGAATCCGGTTATAGCGACATTCAAGGGACCGACGACTTTACGTCGTTATATCCGAAAGACGCACTATCCGAAAGGAGCAAAAAAAAAATTATTTTTTTTTATTTTATGGATGCCATGTTCTTAATAGGTTTTAAAATAAAACAAATTAATTTTTTAATCAAAACAAAAAATTTAATACAGTAGAATCCGGTTATAGCGACTTTCAGGGGACCGACGATTTTACGTCGTTATATCCGGAAGACAAAATCCATGATTTTGTTTCTTTTTCGTATTGAAAAAACACAAAATCCATGATTTTGTTTGCTTCTTTTAGCATTGTTAAGGAAATCAAATTTTCCTCTTTAAAGTTTTTTTTTTTGTTCGGCACGTCGCAATATCCGGTTGAATTGTGAAAAATCTCGTCGGTATAAGCGGTTTGACGCTAAAAGCGGAGACATATAAGTTTGTATGACCAACCAAGCCACCGAGTTTTCGACGCAATAACAGGACGGACGCTATAAGCGGCGTCGTAATAACCGGATTCTACTGTATATGCTTTAAATTAAAGGACAAATATCGATCAAAATATTTAAACAGGTCTAAAATTGTTCCTTATTTTAGTGTGAGTTGTGTAAAATTGATGAAAAAGCTGACAAATAGCTAAATTATTAAAAAAAAAATTAAAAATTTCTGCTTCTTGCAGTTTGACAATTTTTCCAGTAAATACTTTTAAAAAAACATTTCTGGCGGGAAAAAAGCAAATTTGACAACATCCAACCCCAGCCATGCAGAATTCTCTGTAGTTGCAATATTTTGGGACAGGTTTATGAGCAAGTGCGTCGAATCTAAGCGAATTGTGGCGAGGCTGAAAGTGAAACGTGTCTTTGGCAACGCATCGAATGCATTTCGGGATGCCTCATTTAAGTTGCGCACATGTTGCAAATGTTGCAAATGTTTGCCAAAGCGAACAGTAATTGTTCTTTAATTGAGATGCAGCTGCACACACGCGTACAGCCAAAATAGATATGGATGTGCATATTTAGGCATGTGGAAATGTCGACGTTTTCCTTGGAATTGAGTGAAAGGCTTCAAATCACTGTCATACGCTGCGTATGAGTAATATCGCAAAGAACTGCTAACAATCGTCTGTATGTACTATATATAAAGATATACTATATAAATACACATGCAGGCTGCCTACAATTGTGCTTTTAATTGCTCTTTAATATGACGCTGCGTATGAGTAATTTTTAATATTGCGAAATAAAGACAAGTTTCAGGCAATAAAACGCCATTTATCACATTAATTGTACAAGGGAAAAGCTGGAAAAATAGCTAGAAATATTTAGTAAGCTAATTAAAATAATGTCTCTTGATTTATAAGTTAAATTTTAATGACAAAACTGAATATATTTTAAATTGCAACAAAAGTAAATTCAAACCAAAAGTGCATTCGAATGAAAACCAAAAGTATTTTTATACAATTTCTATTTATATGCATCTTTTTTGCTTGATTTCTTCGTTTTTTGTTTTATTTGTTGGCATTTGCAACGCATTCGGCTTATTTTTAAACAATTATAGCGCACTCTTCGGGGGGCCGTGCTAACAACAGCAAAAAAGAGAGACTTGCAGCGCCACCGAATCGGCAGCACAAAAATGCTTGTAGTTGCAATGTAAGACAATTTCATTTGCAGTTAGTTAGCGGCAAATATTTGCACAATGCGCGGCCCACTAGCAACAAAAGCAGCAGCAAATAGAAAAAGAAAGAGCCTCAATGTGGTTTGTGCGGCCACTTTTTACATTTTTAGACCCTGTACTCAAAAAATGTAGAAAAGGGTCTAATAGGTTAGTGAAAAATGGGATAGGAGGCGTGGTATATATAGTATATATGATCAGGATGACAAGTCGATAGATTCTCGTTTTAATATCTAATACATTCTCAAGCTAACCACAAACATACCACAAGAGCTTCAATTTTACATTGCGATCGGATAAGAAACAGCAAAGATATGCAACAGACAATTTGCTCGATTGGTCTGCTGGTGGTGGAGGATTAGTTTGACTTATGAGGGGTTGAGGTCTCCTACTGTCGGTTAAGCTCGACTGTAGCCTTGCGCCCGACTGATCTGCTGCGTTCTTACTGATTTTTTTTTTAATTTCTTGTGGCTGCTGTTTCAATTTTTATTTCGGTTTCGGTCCTCTGGGCGCTAATTGAGTGAGCACACGCCAGTCAGTCAGTCAGTCAGTCAGTCAGTCCGTCAGTCAGTCAGTCAGTCAGTCATTCAGTGAGCCAGAGGAGAAATGAAAAACGCGCCGAGGCCAGCAAAATAGTACGTTACAATAGATGTAATGATACGAAGAACGAGTATCTAAACAGCACACATGTGTAGCCATCTATCCATCTATCGGTCTATCTATCTATGTGTGTATCTGAGACGGACAGAAGCGTATAATAGCCTCAGTTGCGGTTTGCTTTGGTTATGCCTCTTGCAGTTGTGGCATGCAACAAGCACATGCAACACGCTGCATAGAGTTTAAGGAAGTGCCAGAGCTAACAAGCAGAAGGAATGTTTGATGTTTGATGAACTAAAAGATACGCTGCAGCTAAACAGATTTCTCAATGGCTTCAATTCATAATTATTCGCTTAATTGAAATTAATAATGAGTAAAACTAAAGTTGATTGAATTGTTGACTAGAAATTCTAGTTACTGTAAGCTAGAAAGCAGCAAAAAGCAGCTCAAACTTCATCGCATTACAGCATGAAATTGTCATAAAAATTTAATCCGATAAATTATATTTCATTTAGCGCTGACCGCTCGTTCTGCTGATCATGTAACCAGCTGTCCAGCCAAGCCCCATCATCATCATTATCATCATTATGACTGTTATTACTGTTATTACTGTTATTACTATTATTACTATTATTATTATTGTCTTTTATTGCTGTCAGCCAGTTGACAGCAGCCTCGTTCAAGAGTGCTGCAAACTCGCAGCCGTCACTCCACATTTTCCAACAAATTTTCGTATTTAGGTCACATTTTCCTGAGGCGCGTTTGGTGAACTTTATGTGGCACAAACCATATAGATGATTGGCAGCTTGACTGATTGATTGAAGTACGTTTTCATGCTCAATCGACTGCTCAAAATCAGAAGTAAAAAATTTTACATAAATGCCATGACATTTGCATTTGCTCAAGTATTTGCACAGCCTTTCGTTTCAGTTTCAATTTCAATTTCAATTCAATTTCAATTAGCTGCAGGCACAAAAAACAAAACGGGGATGTTGCCGATGAGTCGGATGCGCCCTACAGTAAAATACCTATTGATTTTAATATTTAATATAGAAATATTTATAATATATGAGGCGCAAAAGCAATGCTTCTTCTTACTACTTTGTGTGTAATATACTTTAATGACAGAGCTGCCAGAGATCTAACAATATTGGTTCTTCAATAAATGCTATGATTTTTAACCGATTTTAATGAGCTTTTCAGGATAGATAAATATAATAGAAGAGAGTATATCGAGCCCTTCCCGCGAAAAAGACGTAACCAACATTTTTTCGATTTTCGGTTTTTGATGAAATTATGTTTATAATCACCCAACTCATCTACACAAAAAATTGCATAATTTTATCTTACGTATTTACTGAGATATCAGCCTGTCAATTATATCGTAAGCGCCACATTTGCTGCGAATTTCAGACGCGTTCTCGCGAAAAAAAAGTTCTCCTGTAAAATTTGCTTTTGTTGGTTACGTTTTTTTCGCGGGAAGGGCTCGATATGATCTGAAAAACAAACTTGTACGTTCAATATTATGCTTGTTATTCCATTTTTATTGATTAGAGCGTAAAGCTTATGTGGCATCTAACATTGGAAATAAGCTCGATCTGCATACTGTCTATATCTATCTTCATTCCGCAAATTATTGCTGTAGATCTTATAGTTTCAGAGATCTACGAGTTCATTCAGACAGACGGCCAGGCGGACATAAAGACGGATATAGCTAAATCGACTCAACTTGTCTTACTGATCAAGAATATATAAGTATATTTTGTGGTATCTGACACGCCCCCTTCTACCTGTGATTAACTCTGTTTCTACCCATTTCATGGGTGTAGGGTATAAGAAACGAAAATGAAAAGTTGCATAATTTGTAGAATCAACAAATTTCGTGCATCAAATCGAAATCAATAAATTTGCCAAGCTCGCAATTATTCTCCGTCAGCTGGCGCGGTGTAATGATGCTGCAATATTTTCTTTTTTCTAGCGTTTCGCACAATTTCCCCCCACGCTTGACATTTGCAAATTTGTGCATGAGTTGTCGAAGTAGAGCAGCAAATGTTACGCATACGTCATGTTGTTAGCATTTAAGCAAATGAAAACCAATTTAATGTTGCTCAATAAATTTAAATTTCAAATTTCTGATGCCATAAACTGCAGCAATCAATTAAAAGTATCTCAAATTTACATTTTATATATTAAAAGACAATTTTTTGGCCACTTTTTGCAGCACGTGCAGCGTCTTAAGCGGCTTAGCGCTGTTCACCTTGCCTCAGTTCATTTGTTTTTGTAATTTTGTTTTTTTTTTTTTTTCGTTTTTTATTTTGTTTAAACTGTTTATAATGGCCAAGCTTTTGGCGCTTAGCTGACACTGTTTTCATTTTATTTTCGCTTTTTATTTTCACCATAAAAACGTCAGCTACTTTAGGCCAAAATAGGCATAACAAATGCGTAGGCGTAGCAGCGTATGCTGCCCACCACAAACACACAAACACATATTTATATATATATATGTATTTATATAGGCATATGATATTTGGGCATCGCGTGTGCAGATTTTGGCCGCGTTGGCGTGCTTTAGGCCATTTCTGGAGCGTTACTCTGATTCATTGGCCAGATGCCATGGCGCTGCACAATGTTTTGCTTGTTGTGGCTTTAGTTATTGTTATTGTAATTGTTGCAGCTGTAATTGTTGCTGTAATTATTGCCACTGCCAGCCATTAGACGCACGAGTTGGCCATGAAACATTGACGGCTTTTTCTTGTATGCTCAACTCTATTAAATACGCTGCTTAGCCAAAGAAATCACTTTTGCTGGTATTTGTCTGCATTAATTAGATTATTAAGCAAAAGTGATTTAGACAAATTAACTTGACAAAAACTAGAGTAAAGCAGAAGTTATAAATTGTGTAAAATAAACAAATTAATTCTCTATCGATGTTGCCAATCTATTTTTACAGATCTACTTATATAAAAGCTGCTTAATTTTGGTATATTTTAAAACATATTGACCCGTTTTTTGGCTGTCTATTAAAGCTTAATAAAAGCATTTTATGGCTTGTATTTTAAGTTGGCTAAGCCGCTTAAGATTTTGCAATTTGCTGTGCAGTTTTCTTGCGAAACTTTTCTAATTAACGCACACCCTGTATGACGTCAGGGCGCAGGGAGTATGCACAGTCGAATTCGGACTAGGCGCCTGCTGCTTTTGCAGCCAATATCCGCTGCCAATGCATTCAAGCGGCAACAAATGGAGGCAACAACAACAGCAACGAGAGCAACAACAAGAGCAGCATTATCAGTCAGAAAGAACGGCACAATTGAGCTGGTTCGTATAGTTTGTGAATGATTCTCGCTTGGCTGGCCGTCCTGCCCCGTTCGCAGCAACTTCCGCCGTGCCAAGCGCTTGCAGCAAAGCACAAAAACAAAGAGAGAGGCAGAGAGGCAGAGCAGCAGAGAGCAAAAGCAAAACAAACAAAAAGCGAGAAATAATAATAACTGTGCCATGTTGGGGTTAAGTGCAAACGTCATAAACGGGCCAGAGTCATCGCTCCATTTCGCTCAGCTCCAAAGCTCCCTTTCAGCCTCAGCCTCAATCGCAGTCGCAGTCTACAGCAGAGATGCCAAATTTATTCGACAAAAAATAGCTTTTTTTTTGGCGGAAAGGGCATTAATAAAGTTAAACAAAAATTTGCTTGCTATTCAACCTTTTATATTCAATAATACGTTTGTTTTGTGGGTTTTATTGATTTGGGCGTTAAGGGGGCGTGGCATCTAGCATTTGAAATAACCTTGGTCTGCGTTTTGTATACGACTACCTACCTACCAAAATTGACTGCTCTAGCTCTTATAGTTTTCGAGATCTCAGCAGATTTCAGATCTCAATTATTCTTAAGTATACTATATGTTTTAAATTGAAGATGTCTTGGACAAACATCCATCAAAATAATGACAAAAGACTTATAATTGTCCTATACTGTCCTTATTTTAGTGTAAATTTTTTAAAATTTAAGAAAAACCTGACAAAAAGCTGAATAGTTCTTGAGAAAATAACAAAATTCTCACTCTTCGCAGTATCACAATTTGTTCTAACAAATGATCTTGTAAAACCGCCAGATCTGGCGGGAAAAAAGCGCATTTGACAACAGTGTTCGACAGTTCTGCTCTGCCCTTTAACTGTAAATTGCTGTGTGTACATAGTTTAGTTACCTTTCCAAAGCAAATGTAGAAACGGCAGCGAGAGCAAAACAAAAAGTGATTCATGCGCAACAAAAAAAACTTGTTTACCAGCCAAGGCAGATCGGAGGAGTAGGAGGAGAGAGGGGAGAGGGGGGAGAGAGAGATGCAGAGACATTGCTTCAGCTAGGAAGCTTTTTCCCCCAATTATCTGCGCAACGACCACGCCCTGTTTATTAAGGCATTGCCGTCTGTACTTTCCAAATCCAGATTGACCGTTACGCATTCTATATGTATACCCTAGGAATGCTCAAAGCACCTAAAATGGCATGCACAGCTGATTCACTCGCCCCAGCTGGCCTCAAATTTTAATTGGTCAAGGTTCTGACCAAAATAGGCAAACGCAGCTCTTATCGCCCACGTTGTGATCCCTTTCGCGCTGCTCTTATCAGTAAAGGTGTTGTTTTTATTGCTTTCGATTAGAGTCGGGTTATCAGCACTTTGTGCATAGGTGTGCGAATACCGCAGACCAATAAAATATTAAATATATACTATATGCTATATGGAAAAGGCGCCACGGAATAGAAAAATAACAACGAAATTAACTACAAATTACAAATTGCGATAAGCACGAGGAATTGATTGCAAACGGGACAGGTCATATATAGGTCACATTGCTTAAGGCTAATTGAAAACATAAATTTTAACAATTATTTTAATAATATTAGGTGAAGCGTTTCAATATGTTAAAGGCATAAAAAAACCCTATTATTTCCATTTTATTTCCTATGAATAAAAATTTAACTTGTAACTTTTAGCTATTGTGAATACGACTACGATTTTAAATAGAAATACAAATATAAATATAATTGTTTATAAGAACTCTCAGTTCTAACCACCTCATAATCGAAGTAATTAGTTTTGTAAATATTTCTGTAAACCATATTAATTGCTACAAGTCGATGAAACTTTATCGTAATGGGAAGTCAAAATTAGACTTTGGTTTACTTTAAACACATGAACTTAATCCATCTTTGATTAGTTGTAAATAAATAAACAAATACTACTGAAAGAACTTGTACACATAGTATAATATTTCAATGCTCTTACATTAATTACACCCATGCGTAATCCCCTTGCAATTATGAATCAATTAGCGGCAAACGCTAATTAATAGAGTAAAACAATACAATCTGTAAACAAAGGGTGCAATAATAAATTAAATTACTAATCAGCTAAAAGCAACAGACGTTAAGATATATATAAATATAAACAGACTTGTATTTATATTATTCATTTGTATAAAGGGGAAATAAATATTAAATATAATGTCAAATTGCAAACAAATAAAACTGTAGACTATATGTAATTGTAAACATGTAAGTCTATGCACTGAGAGAAAAATCAAGCGTTTTCGTGGAATTTTCATCAACCAAAAAATATTTGATTTAATAACGAAATTCTTCATTAAACCGAATTCTCCAAAATCTCATTTTATTTTTCATAAACTTATAAATTAAAATAAAATCCGATTCCCACTTAATTTAAAATCAATCCAGTTTTTTGCCGAAATTAATCTGAATTTATGCACGATTCAATGCAGATTTGTACTTGAATTCTAGCACAAAACTAGCTTCATTTAAGAGCTATATTTATTTGTTCCGAGTGTAGCTGTATAATCAACATAACTGAATCAAATGAAGCAACTGGCGAGTTTTGATTGCTCTGGTATTATTACAGGGGCGTTGAGCATACAGCGAGCTATGCACACACACACATGCAGAGACAATATACACACACATACACGTATGTATGTGTACGCCCAGTATTTGCAGGTGGGCAGTTTAAGCCATGGCCAACATGCAGTCATCACATACAGCTAAAGCCACGTTTGTATTTATATGCTACACTATGCATAACTACAGTTCGAATGTTTACATTCGATTTGTTGTTGTTTCTGTTGTTGTTGTTGTTGTTGTTGCTGATGGCAATGACCTATACATACACATATATGTATCTATATATATAGCCAAGCATACACCATTCTGACCAGGCTGTCCATAAATAAACATCAAACGATTTTGGCAGTTAACAAAGTATTACACAATTCGCCTTGTTTTGGTTTGGGCTGACTTTTTGGTTCAATAAACTATTATGGAATCAAAAACTCACATTTAACTGCACACGGGCCAAAAATAATACAACATTAAAACCACGCGGAAAATTATACAAAAATTATACAATTAATTGTGAATAAATTTGCGTAAAAACCACAGGAAATGCTACAGAGCCAAACGAGCAGCAAACAAAAAGGGGGAGCAACAATAAGTATCTGCACATAAATAAATATATATATATAGAGAGAGTATCTGTAAATATGTATAATATATATGTAACTGTGCATTTGTAGTGCATGTTGCAAATATATGTTGGCTTTTACGCAGCCATTGACGGCGCCAAAGCAAAGAACTAAACAAACACAGCCACAAATCAGCCACAGAACCTCAGGCCTTAGACCCCAATCCCCCCCTATACCTTCACAATCTCAGACCCCAGCAGTCGTAGGCAATCGCAAACTGCGCCACTTTTCACGCCAATATTAGCAGCAAACAGCAGTGATAACTGCTAAGAAGGCCAACAGCAAAAGTGGCACGACCAGCAGATACCCTAGAAGCAAAGTGTAGAGCAGAGATCAAAAGCCAGCTATCGGCAATCGGAAGTTAGGTCATTGAGAGTTTGCCAATCGAGAGTTTGACCATCGAGAGTTGGTCCATCGAGAGTTAGGCGAGCAAGAATTAGGTAGCGAGTGTTGGACCATTGAGAGTTGGGCCATCGGGAGTTGGGCCATCTAGAGTTAGGAGAGCAAGAGTAAGGAAGCGAGAGTTGGGTCATCGAGAGTTGGACCATCGAGAGTTGGACCATCGAGAGTTAGGCGAGCAAGAGTTATGTAGCGAGAGTTGGACCATTGAGAGTTGGGCCATCGAGAGTTGGGCCATCTAGAGTTAGGAGAGCAAGAGTAAGGTAGCGAGAGTTAGACCATTGAGAGTTGGGCCATCGAGATTTGGGCCAGAGAGAATTGCGCTAGAGAGAGAGGGTTGTCTCTGCCAAAGTTAGGCAGCGAGAGCTTTGCATAGATCAACCCCCCAAGGGGTTGACGTCCACCAAAAATTGAAGAATATAAAAATAATTTTAAAATACATTGAAGAATTTTACAATTCCATGATTATTATGAATAAAGCCAATCAAACCAACACTGAAAACAATCTACCCTATAAAACTATAAGCAGAGCAAAGGAAATGCGAATTTTCACTTGAGGAAAGTTTCCGATTCAATTTAAAATGTTGCCATTTGCATTTGTTTATTGAATTGCGAAAGGCGCATAAATAAATAGATTTTCTCTTTATGCAAGGAAATTTCCGCTGGGCACGATCTAAACTCATTGCGAGTACTCAAAAGAAATCAATTAAAATGTCATCAAATGGTCGAAAGCCGCCAGTTGCCGCCATTTGCCGCCATTTTATGCGCAATTAAAAATAGTATTGTGATTCGCCAGTTTCGATTTCGTTGCTATATATACAATACGTAGATCAGTTCGATGCAGCTATTTAAACATGTGTATTATTGGCCCAATAAACTTTGCACCTCTTCTCAATTTGGCCAAAAGCCAATAGACACAGCGACTGCAATTAGCCAATTGAAAAGACAGCAGCGGCAAAGCGTCGTTTGTTATCCATTCAAACGTAGATTGATAACACGGCTAAACTGTCAGCCGCAGCTGCAGGTGGCAAGTTCTCCAAGTATTCAATCAACTGTGTCTCTCCTCAACTGAAACTGACACCAAACTGTTAACGTCAGACGAAGCGACGAACCGTGGCATCCTCATCTTCATCTCTATCCCATCCCCATCCCCATCTCCAACTCAACTGACCTTGCTGCACGATTTTTATAGCCGCGAAACTGGAATTGTTTAGCTATAATTTACAGCTAGTATTATTAGCCATAAATTGCATTTTAAGTTTGAGTTTAAGCAGAGAAAGGGGAATAAATGGCAATTTCGAGAGATTTTCAACGGATTAATCACTTTCTACTTAGTGCAAGCGAAAAGTAACAGCTCTACAAAAATTGCAAGAAAATTTAAAGCTAATAAAAAATTCATAAAAATATATAGCAATAGAACAAAATATAAAAAATTGTATACAAAATTGAAGGTAAATTAAACAGTGAAGATGGAGCAGATCAATCGGGCGGAAGGCTACAGTCGGACGTAAACGACACTGCTTTGTGTTTTACTAATATACAAACTGACGAGCAATTTGTCTGTTGCATATCTTCGATGTTTCTAATCCAATCGTAATGCAATTTACAGCATCGATGGAGAATAAATAAACTATATATTTCACTAACTAACTATAATCGAAATGAATCACAAGTAATTTAAAATTTGCACTCTTACTCAACTTATTCTTAAAGCTATACAAAATTCATAAAAATATATAGCAATAGAACAAAAAATCTAAAATTGTATACAAAATTAAAGGTAAATTAAACAGTGAGAACGGAGGTAGGCTATAATCGACCGGCTATGTGTTTAATAATGTACACAAAGTTGAGCAAATTGTCTGTCGCATATCTTCGCTTTTTCTTATCCGATTGTAATAAAAATTTACAGCATCGATAAAGATTGAATAAACTACATACATTTCGAATTACAAGTATGTACGTTGGAATTTTCTTCAAAATTAAAAGTTTTATAAAATTTAGAATTAGCAATCTTATTCAACTTGTTCCTAAAGCTATAAATAAGCTTATTGAGTCAGTTTATGAACTCAACTTATTGTTAAACTTATTCTTAAAGCTATAAATAAGCTCATTGAGTCAGTTAGTTTATGAACTCACCTTAAAAAGCAAATTGGCTGGCCAACAACATTTGTATTAGTTGTATAAGCTAAATTATTTTGTAGATTTGTTGCAAATTATTTCGCTATTCGTGTGCTGAAAGGAGAAAAACAGAAGGCGATAATGAATATTTGGCTGTGGCAAATGTTTGTGAAGTGGACTTAACAATACGCTTATTAGACTGTTGTTAAGCTGAGGCTTAACAGCACACCCGACTGCTGCATTCTTAATTGTAATTACCTGTTTGTGTTTTAGCCAAGGTCTCAGCTAAGTGAATATACGTCATCTTTGCATGGTTTTTATCATATACAAATTCTATATAATTATCCATATGATTCACATATGCCGAAAGCCACAAGAAGAACAAAATTTCCTACTGTTTGGTGGGCGTCGGATATTCGGATATTCAATGGCTGTTGAAAACTTGAAAATGACAAGCACTCAAAGTCGGCCGCATTTAGAAAATGTGCTATTTATAAACAACATTCAACTCTATATGGTGAAAATCAGGAAAATGTTTTTCTTCGATCTTTTGGCTATACTCGACGGTCTGTCAACACCTCAAATTATAATTGTAGCGGCGCAGCTGTTTTGATTGGCCTTCAATAAAACGCTAGAATTGGCATTGCACATTGACATCGTTGTGGAATGATGGAATGATGGAATGATAGAATGATGGAACAATGCAATTCAGTCGCGATATTGACGTTATTGCCTCCCCCATAACAACAATGCCAGGCCAGATACAGATCTATTATGCCAATAAGTGGCATAAATGTTTTGTCAATAGCTTTAAAGTGGCCTTAAACGTCTGAGTAGAGAGGCTATATAATCGGATATACAGTAGAATCCGGTTATAACGACGCCGCTTATAGCGTCCGTCCGGTTATTGCGTCGAAAACTCGATGGCTTGGTTGGTCCCCATACAAACTTATATAAAAGGGCCTCCGCATAGAACGTCTCCGCTTTTAGCGTCAAACCGCTTATACCGACGAGATTTTTCACAATTCAACCGGATATTGCGACGTGCAGAACAAAAAAACAATCTTTAAAGAGGAAAATTTGATTTCTTTAACAATGCTAAAAGAAGCAAACAAAATCATGGATTTTGTGTTTTTTCAATACGAAAAAGAAACAAAATCATGGATTTTGTTTTCCGGATACAACGACGTAAAATCGTCGGTCCCTTGAAAGTCGCTATAACCGGATTCTACTGTATTAAATTTTTTATTTTGATTAAAAAATTAATTTGTTTTATTTTAAAACCTATTACGAACATGGCATCCATAAAATAAAAAAAAAAATAATTTTTTTTGCTCCTTTCGGATAGTGCGTCTGCCGGATATAACGACGTAAAATCGTCGGTCCCTTGAATGTCGCTATAACCGGATTCTACTGTATATGATAAATATTTCTGTTTATAAAATAACTTAGTTTAAAGCACAAAGTTTGCCTGCAGCTTAAACCTAATACCAAATCCAATGAAGAACATAAACTAAGTCAGCCTAAACCCTGAGGGTTTGACCCAGATTTAGGGCGCTTCGACAAGGTATACTTTATGGCAAGTTGCTGAGTACTTAGTAAGTAGCTTTCCCGCTCTCTTCTCACCCTCATTCTCTGAACCCGTGGGCACATAAATTGAAACTAGCGAGCGAAGCTGTCGAAGCATAAAAACTTAATCATATTTACAGCAAGGCAAGTGACTGAATGAATAACTGAATGAATGTATGAATGAGCGGGCTGGCGAGTGTTTTAGTGAATACTCTCTGAGAGCGAATGAATCGCTTTGTGAGCGGCACGCCTGGCTGATTTGCATGCCCAGCTTGCTTGGCGGCAAACGCGATAAATTTCCATAATCAAACTGGAAAACTGGGCTTGAATTATAAAGGCCAAGTTAAATAGCAGGGAAAGAGATGCAACAGCAGACAGTTATTGCTGTTGCTGCTGCTGTTGCTGTTGTTGTTGTAATCGTATGAAAAACAAATGAGAGAGGCACAAATTCTAGTTGTAGTGGGGAAAATGTGAGAAAATGTTCACACAAACAACAAACAATGACAGGCAACAAGCCATCGCCAGCTACAGGTCATGGTCATTACTGTCAGCACACGGGACTTGGGTTTTTAATTAATAATGCCTCAGCTTGCCCCGCGCCTCAACTCCACCTCAGCTCTCCTCAGCTGAGGCAACTCCACGCTCTCTCCTGAGGGAGGTGTGTCCAATTGGCTGACAGGCTGTCGGCGGGCAACAAACTGAAATATGACATGGAAAATGACCATTTGCTGATGTAAGCTCTTTGATAAAGCTGTGTGAAAGTGTTTGCCAATCATAGACAGAGCGGGTATAAATGGAGGGGAAGGGGAAGCGGAAAAGCGGGGTCTAGCCAATTGACGCCTTCACTTGTCCAACGTACAATGTTGCGGCGATAAAAATGTGATTAATAATGAATGAAAAGGCATACAGAAATGTGCTCATAAACACTCGTGAAAGGCATCAAAGAAATCAAATTGTATTGGGCATCCAGAGGCCTTTAAAATACCGCTGATTGTAATGAGCATTAACATTTTGCGATAAGCTATACGTATTTTTATACCCTGTGCCCATTTGAAAAATGGGAAAAACAGGGTTAATAACTTTGTCAGAATGTATGTAACAGGCAGAAGGAGGCGTGGCAGACCCCACAAAGTATATATATTCTTGATCAGGGAGACGAGCTGAGTCGATATAGCCATGTCCGTCTGTCTGTCCGTCTGTCCGTTTGTATGAACGCGTCGATTTCGGAAACTACAAAAGCTAGAGATGCCGTTTTGGTTGCTATAGGTAGGTGTATTCAATACGCAGATCAAGTTTATTTCAAATCGTTGATGCCACGCCCCCTTGACGCCCAAAAATCAATAAAACTCACATAACCTCGAATTTTTAACACAAAAAGTTAAATAACAAGCGTAATATTGAACATAGAAGGTTGTTATTCGGAACATAAGCTCTGTTGTATTATATTCAACTATCCTGAAAAGCGCATTGAAATCGGTAAAGAAACACAGGAGATATATGCTTCACAATAGTTGAACTTAAAAGTTCAAAACAAGCGTAATATTAATCATAGAATGTTGTTATTTGGTATATATACTCTCTTCTATTATATTTAACTAACCTAAAAAGCGCATTGAAATCGGCTAATAAACAAAGTAGATATAAGCTACGCAATTGGCAGCGCAGCAGCAGCAGCGCAGCGCAGCTGGCGCACGTAAAAAGGGAAGAAGAAGAAGTAGTGCTGATACGCTTAGTGTGATAGTTTTATAAAATTGTTTTATAAAATTGTATATAAGGGCACAGGGTATTCTACAGTCGGGCCCGTCCGACTGATCTGCCCCGACTATATATTTTTTTATTATTATTTGTTATTATTTCATTGCGGTTTCTTTGCGTTTATGCGTAGAACAAAGACAACTTTCAATTGCCAGAGTTTATCCAATTTGTTTGGCTTGGTTTCTTCTTTGTGCTAGAATTTTGATATTAATTACAAACATGAAGCTCGCACACTTCTGACTTATAATGCTCTATGGGGTAGTATTTCGGAACTGATCAAATATCAGACACGGAGTGAGAAAGACACATAAACACATGCTCATAAGTGTGTTTGATGAAGCCAATGAGTTTTCAAGTGCTTCAATGACAAATGCATTCGAAACTGAGCTCAAGTCTAATTGGAAAAGCCTTAGAATTAATGAAACCCATAAGAGGGTGGCTATTAAATTATTCCATTAAGTAGCTAATTAAATAAATAAATAAATAAATTATTCTACAACAAGTAAGTCAGTAAGGTTATACCACTTTATATCTATCTTTACCTCTAGATAATTTTTGTTAGTTCGGCAAATCAAACAATTCATTAATGTTTGCCTGGCTTTTGGAAATCGTTCATTATAATTATGTCAAAATCTATTTTAAAGTTCATTATGCCGCTAAATAAAAATGTGCGAAAGCTTTCAACACAATTATCTTATCAATATTTTATAAAGCCTCTTGGCCATGGCAATTGGCCCGAAAATAAACCAAAGCAACAAATCAAATCAAATAAGCCAAAAATATCGCGTTGAGCTGCAGTTGTCCTCGACTTGTGTTAGGAAAGTTGCTTTGCAGTGTTGTCAGTCAGCGGCAACAGCAACAACAGCAACAACAACAACAACAACAACTGCAACTTGGGCTTTTCAGGCGTCGCACAGTAGTTCAATCGGCGAATTTTAGTTGCCAAATCATAACTTTTGAACGAATCGAGATATTTCCAAAAATAGTAGAATAATATTTAAAGTTTCGTAATAACGTTTAGTTGTCCAATTTATCATATATTAAAAAATATCTAGCTTTTATTTATTGTTGTTTGTTCCATAAAATGCTTCATTTATTTTCAAAAATAATTTATTTCCATTTATTAATATATTAAAAATCTATTTGCGATCAAAGATTATAAAAAAAGTTGCTTTTTATTTTTAATTTTTTTTTTTAGTAGTGACAACATATACAAAAAGTAATTACTTACAAATTCTTTATGAAATTGAATGAATGAAGTTGAAAATAATATATAATATATCGAAAAGCTCCGGATTTGGGCGGCGAAAAAACATTTTCCAGCTTTGAAAAGCTGTGACTACCAAACCAATTCTCCAAATTAACTAATATTTCGTTTCCATTAGCTTCAAGTATGCCTCTATTAGATAGCGTTACTTTTATCAATAAATTTTCGACGGCGGTAAATCATTTTTGGCCACTGTGCGTCGGCAGAGTTCAAGCAGCGGCCGCGGCGTCTCAGCATTTAAATGCAAATAAAACGAAGCGTGAGATACGTTGTGCGATGTACTATGGAGTGCATACTAGTCTCGCACTTAGTTATTGTTATCAGACGTGCCGGAGTCGTAGTTGTCCTGGACAACAACAACAACAACAGCAACTGCATGCATAATGCAGTCGCTTGTCCTCTTGTCATTTAGTTAGACCCTAGCCCGTTTTATGGCTATTGTTGTTGTTGTTGTTGGAGGCCCAAGTTCATCAACCGAAGCACCGTCTGGTCTGGGCAATTAAGTAAAAATTATGGGTATACCCGAGTCATCCTATTTGTGCACACAATCCCACATGCATTTGTAAACTCAACTATCGCACAAGCTCAGCTCAGCTCAGCTCAGTTCGGATCATTGATCGTCTTCAAGATTGTTGAACTCAACGGGCTTATCACTGAGCTGAAGCTCAAGGTGTTGATTCAATTGTCAGATGCGTAAAGTAATTAAAAAACATACTCTATAAAAAGTAAAGAGATTACTTTCAACGCATATTTATCAGGGACTTTTACGATATGATTATTGAGTAAAAGAGGATTAATATAAAAATAACAAGTCAATAACTTTAAGCTGTGGCTGCAGTAGCTTTTTGCGGTTTGCGGGGGATGGGGGGGAGGCATCCAAAATCTAAAACAAACTCGTGCTGCTCGCGAAATAGGAGAATCTAAATCCCGAATATGGTGTCTCTAGCTCTTATAGTTGCTGAGATCTAGGTGTTCATACGGACGGACAGACAGACAGACGGACAGACGGACATGGCTATATCGACTCGTCTTGTCGTCCTGATCAATAATATATATACTTTGTGGGGTCTGCCACGCCTCCTTCTAGGTGTTACACACATTTCCTCTTTGCACTAAACTAATAGACCATTTTTACTTTTTTAAAGTAAAGCGTCTAAAACATTAAAGAAACTTGAAATAAAATTGTTAATATTGAACATAGAAGTTTGTTATTCAGAATATATATCCTCTGTCATTTTATTTATCTATTCTGAAAAGCGCATTTAAGTTGGTCAACAAACACAAAAGTTATTAAAGCCACAATATTGCTGGATTTGTGCTGTTCGCTCTGTTTTGGGATTGAATTTTTAGAAATCATAACTATTATTTACGGTCCCTGACTACTGATGTGATGCATATTCACGGCATGTTGAGTCTGCTCCAGTTTTCAGTTTTCTTGCACATTTGTCGTTTGACTTTGTGCCAAAAATAAGAAATCAAAAGTCAAATCTCTTCACACTTCTTGCGAGAGATTTCTGCTGAGATTTGACTGCATTTTATGCTCAACGAGTCGCAGATATTTCTGATTCTCTTCGCTTCCCTCCCCCTGCACTCCTCCCCCTTTTTTGCCCTGGATTTGTTACGTTCTGGCATTGTTGCTCTGCTCTCCTTAGCGCTAATGGCAGCCGTGAATGACATTTATGTTTATGGTCTAGTTTTTCCATTGTGCACCTCTTGAAAAGCTCAGTGAAAACATGCACGTAGCATGTACAGATGCGTCAGTTTTCATAGGTGAAGAAAAGCTAAATGCACATGGAACATGCTGCCTTTTGAAGGCTGCGATGCCATTATGCTCGAAGTGACAAAAGGCGCAATGTGTAACACACATAAATACAACAAATAAACCGTGGTATTATCAGACAAAAACATTTGCATATCTACAAAAAAAGTCTTATATCAACTGTTGCCACAGCTGTTTATTTTGTGATAAAAATTATTATTACAAAGTTGTTTTTCTATTGAAATTTATTCTATTTATTTGCTAACGATTATCGCAATTAAAGGTATGTTTTACTTCGATTATACAATTATATTACTTAATTATTATACTATATATTTTGTTAAGTTATATTAATTTGTTTCATTTACAAAATTCTGTAAAAATCGAGGTAAACCCATACCTATTATAAATCCCAACTTACGACTATCCTACTATATCATCGATATTACCAATATCTAAGTTATTGATTCTTACAAAGGTGTTTTACTATCGAAATTGATTCTATTTAATTGCTTACGATTATCGGAAGCAAAATAAAATTAAAGGTATGTTTTACTTTTTATTACTTAATAATTACATATATTATATAATTTGGTAAGTTATATCAAACAATTTCATTTATATTCTGTAAAAATCGAGGTAAACCCATACCCATTATAAATCCCAACTTACGACTATTCTACTAAATTATCGATTTACCAATATCGAAGTTATTGATTCTTATTGTGTATGTCTTTTTTGCTCAGTTGCTTGAAATTAATAAAGATATATTGTAGCAAATATGTTGGTTGTTTATCAATGAAAATGTTGTTTTAGTGCATTTATTTCTCTGAGTGTAACAGTCTCTTAAAAGGGAAAAAGAGCGAGAGCTAAACTATCGGAATGCGATAAGAAAATAAGCCCAATTGGAATTTATTTAGACAAACATCAATAATGATATTTCCCCTCAAATATAAAAATAGTTATCAGATGGCATAATTAATTAGCTAATTAATAAGAAAAGAAGCAAAAACTCACCTTTAAATGAAACTTTTGTTAAAAAACGGCTGAATTTATTGCAATTGCTGGCGTAGAATAAAATATTTAAATACACAATTAATTATAATATTAACGAATAGAAAAATTGCGGAATGTTTGCACAGAATATTTATTGTAAACCGGTTGCAATTTGTTGCTTACACCGCGCGGCGCACGAGGAGAATGGGAGTGGAAAGAAAGACGAGAGAAGGGGGACGAGAGACGAGAGGAGGAGCCAAGAGAATGAAAAGAAGTTGGCGAATGGAAATCAATAAAACAAACACAATCAGCAGCCAGCCGAAGGAGACGAGCAGAGAGCAAAGAGCATATGGGGGATAGCGGCAGTGTTGCCAAAAATAATATAAAAAAAAATAAATTATTTTAGTATAAATTTAGTCAAATTTAAAAAAAATAAAAATAGCTGTGAAAAACTGAAATAATTTGGAAAAAAAAGCCAAAATTACCGCTTGCTACAGTTTTACAATATATCTTAGCAAATGTTCTTTAAAAACAGCCAGATCTGGCGGCAAAACAGCGAGTTTGGCAACATTGGATAGCGTGGAGATAAAATGGAGCGTGGATAACGGAGCGGAGAGAAGTGACAGGCAGCAGACACCGAAAGAGAAACACACACACACACGCACACACACGCGCACACACACACACACGCACATCAATACATAGATATGGGGAAATGGAAATGGAAAGCGGGCGGTTTGCTGCTTTTGCTTTTGGGGCGGCGGCGTTTTTGTATTTGATTTTTGTTTTTGTTCGTGTTTATGATGGTTTGGCTTATGCGCACAGCCGGCTGATGATGATGAGCAGCGTTGCCAATTTAGCTAATTTTCCAAATATATTTATGCCTAACAGAAATCTATTGGAAAATATAAATATTTATATTAAATATTCTATAGCAATTTAATTTATTTTATTTTTTTTATTCTTTATTTTTTTATAATTTAAATTTGATTGCTGCTGGCAACACTGATAATAAGAGCAGAGGGAGAGAGCGAAAGAGAGCTGGCGATGCCGTTTTTCGGCTAATTTAACTGTTAAATACTCAAATAGGCAAATTGTAAGCGAGACAGCAACAATGCGTTGCATGTGTGCGTGAGCAGGATGCGTGTGCAGAGCAGTGTTGCCAACTTAGCGGGTTTTACAATTAAAATTAAAAATTAATATTAATTTAAATATTTTCTGTTGATTTTGCTGATTAATGGGTAATTTTTGGTGTTAATTTTAATATTATTTTTTTAAATTGCAAATCTAGCTATTTGTGGCAGCACTGCTGCAGAGGCAGGCTTTGATATTAAGGGTATAACGCCGACAGCTGACGGAGCATTAAAAAATGAATCATCTGCTTTGCGCCTATGCGATGAAAGATATGAAAAAGATAAAAATGTGCTGCAGGCACAAACACACACACACACACACACACACACACGCACGCACACCCACACACTTGTATTTGTATATGTATATGCTTATGCGTTATTTTGAATTCCAGACACGCGGCGGACGCGAATAGTAAAAAAATTAAAATATTTATATTCTATATGCAGCCGGGGAGCTCGTTGCACGGCGGCGACAAATTCTGCTCTGCAGGCGGCAGGCAGCGGGCAGCGCGCGTTGGTCGTTTCTCCGCCTATTTCTTATGGGGTTTTGTTGGTCAGCAGCCAGCAGCGGCAGAGGCAGAGGCAGCGGCAGCGGCAGCAGAAGCTGCTCAAAGTATTTTGTTTCACACACATACACAGACAGAGACAGAGACAGAGAGAGAGCAAGAGAGATGGAGAGAGCGAGACGGCACACTATTGTCTGCACTTTGCGCACTCGAATTATATTATATAACTGTGCATGTGCATTTTATTTCGATCTCATTGCACATATATCACACTTTGGCTTTGCTTTGCTTCACTTACACTTGTTTTGGTTGGCAATTATCAGCGTTAAAACCACGTCCGACGCGTTCAATGGTTTTTTTTCGACTGAACCAGTGTTATGCGCAGTGTGACCAGCCGTCGCAAGCCTCAAAATGCACACAATTTGTTATGTAAAAATACGTGGGTTATTTATAAAAATACCTATAGTTGCATAAACTATAACAAATTATTTGCAAGTAATAAACAGCAATTAAATTATTGAATGGTGTTTATTTAACGTATTAATACGAATAATAATAATAATAATAATAATTAATATGAAAATAAAAAACTAAATATTTATACCATATTTAGACTGACCGCTTTTACTGCTAATATACGATAACATGAAGTGTTTACACCAAAAACCATTTAAACCGTGTATGTAGGCACGCTATAAAAATTGCAGCGATACCATCGAAATATCGATAATGTAAAAAATCGCTGCTTTGCCAGCTCTAGTTGGTAACTAATAAATACTTGTATTTAAAATACTCGCACGTCTCAAAATTTTCTTTGGCCCAAGAAAAAGTTAATAATGGTAAATAATAATAAGTAATAACAATTTGTAAATATAAATGCAAATATTTGTGACAGTTCTCGCTGCTGCACAAGGAGGAGAACGCGCACGATCAGGCGATCTGGGCATGCGCCTGGGGTCGCGACTCCCAGCCGGCAAAGGCGGCCGAGGAAACGAGCGAAACTCCAGATGAGAATTATCAGTTTGATTTTGATAAGAAGGAGCCCAAACCCAAGGATTTCATTGTAACCGGCGGGCTGGACGATCTGGTCAAGGTGTGGGACGTGCGCGAGGACAACACGCTGCAGCTGCGCCACAAACTCAAGCGCCACTCGCTTGGCGTCGTCTCCGTGGCCGTCAGCTCCGATGGGCAGAGTAAGCAAACCCGACTGCAGAATACCCTGGTTTTTTTTTTAATATTAAATTATTTGTTTAATTTTTAATCGAATCGAAATCAAAGCGAAGCCTAATTCAATTTGTTCTAACCACAGCCATTGCCAGCAGCTCCTTGGACTCCAGCCTGTGCATTTGGGACGCCAGCAGCGGGCAGCAGCAACACATGCTGCAGTTCGGACCCGTCGATCTGTGGACCGTGGGCTTCTCACCTTGCAACAAATATGTGATCTCCGGCCTCAGCGACGGCAAGATCTCGCTGTACAGCGTGGAAACCGGCAATGCGGAGCAGGTGCTGGACGCACAGAACGGCAAATACACGCTCAGCATAGCCTACGTAAGCATAAACTTCTTGAGCTAAGAGGAATTTGATGTATTACTTTATAAACTATAGAGCCCCGATGGCAAGTACATCGCCAATGGCGCCATCGATGGCATCATTACCATCTTCGATGTGGCCGCTGGCAAGGTGGCGCAGACGCTGGAGGGGCACGCGATGCCTGTGCGCAGTCTCTGCTTCTCTCCCAACTCCCAGATGCTGCTCACCGGCTCCGACGACGGACATCTGAAGCTGTATGATGTGTAAGTACCCAGTATGAACGCTGCAGATCAGTCGGGTGTAGGCTACAGTCGGACGTAACCTAGGAGTTCATGTAGGAGGGCATGGCTTTATCAATTTAGCTCATCTTGATCAAGAATATATACTTTATGGGATCTACCACGGCTTCCTCCTAACTTAAACCCTTTTGTACTACTTCAAAGCACAGCAACTAATTGAGACTAATCTTCGTTTATTTCTAGCGCCCATTCGGATGTGGCAGGCACGTTGTCTGGTCATGCCTCCTGGGTGCATTGCGTGTCCTTCTCCGAGGACGGCAAGCACTTTGCCAGCTGCTCCAGCGATCACAGCGTGAAGATTTGGGACACGGCTGAGCGCAAGTGCATCAACACCTTCAACGAGCACTCGGATCAGGTGTGGGGCGTGCGCTATGGACCCGGCAACGACAAGGTCATCTCGGCCTCGGAGGACAAATCCCTCAACATTTACTACTGCCCGCCCAATGCGATTGTCTGATTGTGTACAATAAATCAAATATATATGTTTAAGCTAACAATAACAATGTTTTATGGCTTATCACTGCCTTCAGGCTTGTTTTCGAGCAGCTGCTGCTTGGACTGTGTGAAGAGTGTGTCCTGATATTTGTGATCGGGAATATGCACGCTGAACGTCTTGAAGTAGTAGAGAATGTTTGCTACAATTATATAGATTTTTTAGATTTGCTTCGATTGTTTTAATGCTCCGCTTACCAACGTGCGCCTCCTTCAGCTTGTACTCGTCGGCAATTTTATTTGCTGGCCACTTCTCCGCATCCAGCTGATGATCGTTGATAAACTGCAGCGCCTGGCGTAGGGTGCAACGTCCTGGGGTTATACGGGACGGCTCCAGATAACCGTACTCAAAATCATCCGGCGTAGTGCGCTGCAGGGGCAAGGGTCGCTGTGCCTTGTCATCGGCTGCCGCTGCCTGCGCCTGCCGCTCCAACACGCGTTGTATCTGGGCATAGAGTATATAAGAATTACTTGACATTTATTATTTTTATCTTATTTGGCTTTGGTTTAACCCACAAACTGATCCTGCGATGTTACATAAACATCTTTTAGTCGCGTGTCCAGGCCGACGTCCTTGCTGTTCAGCTTGTCCACAAACTTGGGATCAACTGCATTACAATTATTAATTTTTATAATAATTAATAACATTTATTTATTAATTCTTTTAAAAAACATTTACTTTCTAAAGTTCTTTCCATGTCCCGCAGATTCGCATCGAATTTCGGTGCCGGCGTGGGCTTCTCGCGCTCCAGCACGCGATGCGCGCGATTCTCCGCGTTGAAGCGGTTCGCCTTGCGAGCCACCATCGACATGACTTTGCCCATTATTTATTGCTTTTAATTTACAATTTATTTAAAATAATAAAAACAGCTGAACGATGACATTTGTAAACATAACCAACAAACGTGTGTTGGAAAGCTTCGCATGCAGTGTTGCAGGTGACAGCTTGACAAAATCAGTGCTGTGTAGCGTCGCAAAGAGCGTTGTTGAAACAGATGTAAACAAACCGTTGGAATTGCAAAAAGTTTGACAATAAAGCTATTAAATTTAACAAAATGGCCGATAAATTGTGTCAACAGCGTGTTGTTTTGAGTTTAATTTAATTTATTTAAATTGCACAATTGTATGATTATGTTTGTGAAGTGTTAAGTTGAGCGTTGTTGATTATAAATAAACTTGCAGCTCTAATTTCCACAAAAAAGCCAGAAAACAGCTAAGATTGTATATAATTAATTATTTATTTTTTTATAAAAAAGCCAAAATTGCTGCATTCTGCCGTTTTAAAATTTCTTCAGTAAATGCTCTGCAAAAACATCCAAATCTAGCGGGAAAAAAGCAAATTTGGCAACAGTGGCCGTAAATGACGAGCTGAGCAACGCAGTGCTGTGAAGCGTCGCAAAGAACGTTGTTGAATTAACAGATGTAAACAAACCGTTGAGACATGCTAAAGTTAAGCCAAAACGGCAAAAATAAATAATAAAATTGAACAACAAATTCAACAAAATGATCGACAAGCTAAGGCTGTGCATGGCAAGAGGGCTACACAGGTTTTCCGCCTGTTATCAGAGCACGAAACTAGCCCGCAAGGAGAAGGCCGAGAGGATTGCGCGTTATTCCGGGGAATTTCCGGATAAAATGCTGAATAAAAAGCAAAGAATGGCTCCGCAGATGTATGTGGCTAACTCGGAGATAGCACAACAGATTAGCGATTATCTGGAGCCGCACTTTCAGCAAAGCAACTGTGATACAGTGCTGGAGCTCAATCCCGGACCGGGACACCTTACGCGTAGGCTGCTCGATAGGGAGTCGAAGTTTCGTAGGATTATACTGATCGAGAACATGGATCACTTTATGCCGCGCCTGCAGGAGATGCATGCCTTGTATCCCGATCGCGTCAAGGTGCGCCAGGGGGACTTTGTGAATCTCTGGAAGCTGGCGTTCATGGACAAAATGGACAGCGGCATGCGGCTGGATGAGCTGCTCAGAGATGTGCCCCAGCGTGCCTATGCAGATGGTTAGATAATAAAAATAATAATTATAATATTACTAATAAGTTATTCCTCTGCAGATGTCAACATGCTGGTGCTTGGCGCCGTTGGTTCCTATCCGTTCTTCAAGCATCTCATCAACTCCCTGATCTTTCAGACGAGCATCTACAATCTGGGTCGCTGTGAAATGATCTTGGCCCTGCCTCCGCCCATTTATATAGTACGTAAGCTGCAACGATTGCCACTTTTCATTTTTCCAAGTTTCAATTGATACTCCTGCAGCACTTGACCTGCTCCAATGAGATCGGTTACCTCATCTACCGCTCCACCTCGGTGCTGTTTCAAATCCTCTTCGAGCATCGTTTTATAGCCAAGGTGCCGCGAGAGCATTTCCTGCCGCTGCAAACGGACTACAATCTGGGCAAGAGCAGCAAACTGTTCAAGGTCAACTCCATCAATCCGGATTACTTGTATCTGGTCAAGTTTGTGCCGCGTCGCAATCTGCATGAATTGTGCCAGCTGCAGGACCTGCCCGCCCTTTGGTTCTTCATCAAACAGAACTTTGTGAGCCGTCGCAATCGCATTATACCGAACTTGGAGTGAGTTATGAGCTGCATTTGTCCCTAATTATCAATAAATTATGTAATTTGTGCTTTAGGAAATGGGTGCCCGGCTGCGGACCACGTCTGATAATCAATCAGAACGCCTCGCAGCCAGTTTCCCGCACTCATCCAGATGAATCTGTGGAGGGCCTGCCGCCATACGCCATGCCCAGCAGCACAATGAGCACACGGGATTATTATCCCGGCATTAACATCTATACACAGTTCGGCGATCTTACGCCCAGTCAAATGCTGACATTATTCGCACAGTTCCGCCAATGGCCCGAGTACGGGGAGAGCTCCTTTCTGGCCTCCTTGGAGAACACGCTGCTCAAGCTCGAAACCGCCAACGATGAGGAGGAAAGCGTCAATCTCGTGGAGGAGGACGACATGGCCAGTGAGAACATCGACGAGCTGCTCGAAACTGTCGAGGAAACGGCGCCAAAGCCCGCCAAGAGTCGCAGAACAATCAAGCTGCCCGTCTAGTAACTGAGCTTATCAATCAAATTAATTGTACATATGCCTAGTTAGTTGTTATTGTTGCTCTAAGCGAATAAGTTTAGGAACTTGTTTGAGTCAGTGTTGCCGAATTCGATTTTTTCCGACAAATCTGGATTTTTTTCAACAGCATTTGCTAGAAAAATTGTTAAGGGTTTTCCCACTTTTACTTAAACTTTAATTAAATTATGCAAAACCATTGTAAATCTAACGTCATTATTATGATTTATATTTGCCCATTATATCATTTATTTAAGCATTGAACACAAAACATCATAAAGTTGCTTTATCTTTTGTTCGATTCGAAGCTTTGCTGTTATTTACAAGTTAAATATTAGAGGGATAATTGTTATTTGCAGTGGAAAAACAATTACAGTAGAACCCGGTTATAACAAAAACTCGATGGCTTGGTTGGTTCCCATACAAACTTATATGAAACGGCCTCCGCTTATAACGTCTCCGCTTTTAGCGTCAAACCGCTTATACCGACGAGATTTTTCACAATTCAACCGGATATTGCGACGTGCAGAACAAAAAAACAATCTTTAAAGAGGAAAATTTGATTTCTTTAACAATGCTAAAAGAAGCAAACAAAATCACGGAATTTGTGTTTTTTCAATACGAAAAAGAAACAAAATCATGGATTTTGTCTTCCGGATATAACGACGTAAAATCGTCGGTCCCTTGAAAGTCGCTATAACCGGACTCTACTGTATTAAATTTTTTGTTTTGATTAAACAATTAATTTGTTTTATTTTAAAACCCATTACGAACATGGCATCCATGAAATAAAAACAAATTTTTTTTTTGCTCCTTTCGGATAGTGCGTCTTCCGGATATAACGACGTAAAATCGTCGGTCCCTTGAATGTCGCTATAACCGGATTCTACTGTATATTGTTATGGACCTGAAGAATTGGAAAACTAGTAAGCACATAGCTTATATAGAATATATATTCTGAATATATCTCTCTACTAAAATATTTATTTGTTTTTAAAAGCTCTTTAAAATCGATCAATAAACACAGAAGATATTAAGGAAACAATATTACAGGCTTGGCCTTGTTTAGCTTTATTTTCGGGTGCTTCCCGCCAAAAAACAGCCTTGTTTCTCAATAAAAAACTGGCAACAACTCGTGTATTTTTTATGCAACAGGTACGCAACGTCCTTGGGCGGAGAGGCGGCTGCCAGGCAGGCACTTCTTGGCCAGTTCGAGGTGATAGTCCGGAGGCGCTGTCTCCGCCTCCGCTGTAGAGATGCGCGTCTCCAGCTGGGTTGAGAGCTGGACACAGTCGACCATCAGGGTGGTGGCATTGACACCCAGCACATAGGTGTAATCCTTGTTGGGACAGGGATTCTTGTTGTGCTTGATGCTGCCAAACTCAAAGCAGGTGTCGCGTATCATGAAGAGTCCATCCTGCCGACAGGGGTTCGCCACACACTCCGGTATGACCTTGTTCTTGTGCAGCACCAGCATCTCTCCGGTTTGGCAGGGGCCCTGTCTGTATGCCGGATAGCATGCGTCAGTTTCCGGGTAATACAGCGCAGCTGGTAATGGGATTTACAAGTGTTATAATAAGCCATGATATGCACATATTAATGTTGTGTTGTTATTATTATGTCATCGGTCTTACCTGGCGCGCAATCGCATATCCAGTCATTAGGCTGATCTCCCGGGTAGAGCAGCTGGTAGCGGGCGCAGCGGGCGGGGGAATAAAGCGGTTTGCGGCCCTGCAACCGATTGGGGAGAGGCAGAGATCGAACGAATCAGTGCGTGAGGGCAACAGGTTCAGGGTTTATATTGTACTCAGTTGCGTTATCAGTTGCTTACCTCCAAATTCTGCTTGCTCTTATCAACTTCGTGCTCCTCCTGGTAGGCGATTTGTGCATTGGCCAGCATCAAAGCAGCACAAATGGCTAAAATACGCAGCTGATACATTCTGGCTTGTTTTGTTTTGGTCCAGCGATGATTTATCTTTATGCAAATTTCAATAAATCGCGCTTCAATAAATCCCCCGATCCGCGATTTGTCGATCGCCTCAGCGCTAACTTCGCACTAAGCTGGGCCCAGACGGAACTGCTACATAAAAGAGAGGCTGCATGATGAGCGGATTCCTCTCAAGCAGCGCTGCGCATTTAGCGGTTTTTAGAATTTTATTTGTGCCCATTATATTATTGAAAACAAATTATTTTCAATATGTTTTTATTTTAATTTTTACATACGCGATTTTTTTTTTTAATAGTGTATTTCACATCTAGCTATTTCTGCCAACTCTGTTCCCAATCAGCGTTGGCCATTTAGCGGATTTCAGAATTCTATTTATGCGTATTTTACAATAAATACTATTATATGACTAAGTATGAAAATACATAATTATTTTGAATATTGTTGTACTTTAAATTATTTTGATTTTTTTTTAGATATTTTGTATTTCAAATTGAGCTATTTCTGACATCACTGCTTCCAAGCAGCGTTGTGCATTTAGCGGCATTTAGCGATCTTTTTAATTAATTAAAATTTATACACATTCAATGCTACAGATATATTTTTTCAAACGCGGAAACTTATTTGAACACCTAATAATTTTTTTCAAATTTTTCAAATATTTTAAGCATATATTTTTTTAAAAAACACCAGTTTGGTGTAAATGCCAAGTTACAACCGTGGATGCAAGCAAATAACGCATGTTAGTAGGACTGCATACTATTTATAAAGAAACATTTATAAAGCCCTAAAAATAAAATCTTAACATAGACATGGCTTAAAAATGTTTGCCTTCATTCAAAATGAGTTGCAAGATAAATAAACAGTATAAATAAAAAAAAAGTGCACTTGGCAACCCTGGCAGAAAACCCTACAGCTGAGTTTTTGTATACATCAATAACACAAAAAAATAGAAACACGCAAAGGAGAAAATTCATTTTGTTTGATTGTAAGAAAGGAATCTTAAGTTTTTCGAAAAATGGATGAAGAGGAGCAATCTGGTAAGTGTTTTTGAAATGTTTAATTACAAATAAGTGAAGAAAAGCATAAATATTCAACAGATATTGAGGAGGCAACCACATCGACTGCAGGTGCAGCAGGTAAGAGTGCAAAGTTTTATTTTTACTACAAACCAAAGCTGCAATCTAAAATTATTGCGCAGCAACAGAAGATGCGGCGCCTGCATCAAGTGCAACCCCGGAGGAAGCAGAAACAGAAACGGAAGCGGAAGCGGAAATGCTGGAGCAGAGCGTACAGGGTGCCGTTGAGAACATGATCGAGCAGGTGGACAGTTTGTTTAATCGGATTAGAGGACTGACGGTCGATGTGAACGATCTGATGCGACGCGCTAGTGAGCTCAGAGAGGCGAGTGAAGGGTCTACGCCACCGCCCGAACTCGCAGCTGCCACAAATGAAGACGCCGAGGGAGCTGAAGTTGCCGCACCTAACGAAAATCGCAGCAATACGAGTTCTCCTTCCTGGCACAGCGACGTGTCGATGGACAGTCCAGGTAGCGAAGGTAGGATCAAAACTACTCTACACTTTCGATGCATTACAAACTGATCTTGTTTGTCTTGTCTCCTTTGCGTTTAGATGACTCGGATGTGGAGGTCATGCCGCGCTGGGTGATACCGGCCAATCGTGTTCGCTCGGCGGTTGATATGCTGGTGTCCAGGGCGCGTAACCGGGATGGAGGAATTGCGACCCTAATGCGTCGGGAGAACTTTTTGCAGCGAGTGCGCAGCATGGTTTTCAGCCAGGATCGACTTAGGAATAGAGCTAGCGATGAGTCTGTTGTGGAGGATGTCAATAATGTTGCTGTGGAAGATATACAGGAATTACCCGCACCAGAGGACATTGATATGGAGGAGGGTGTGCGTTTCGACACCAATTTGCCCGCTGAACATTCATATTTCGGCACAAATTTGAATCGTGTGCCCGGCGTGGATTATCTGGAGGTGGGCAGCACCCATCGCATGCTCATATTTATGCATCAGCATATACTCTTCCCTGGCGAGGTGCTGCCGTTCATGATCAATGGCAATATCATTGATGAGGAGGTCAACGATAGCGGACGGGACGGTGTGATCTTTGCCATTGGCTTTCCACTCATGAAGACCCAATATGATAATCCCAACAAACTGTACGGCGTCACCTGCCAGATCTATGAGAAGGGCGAAAGCGGACTTCCCCGCGTTTTCTACAAATCGCGTGCCCTGCAACGCATCGTCATCAACTGCGATAGCATTCAAGGGTGAGAATTATAATAGTTGAAACAAGTTGGAAATCTATAATTGATGCATTCTTTTCAGACCGGCACAGTACATTGCACGACATCCAAACTTCAAATGTTACAGTACGGTTAAGATCTTGCCAGAACATTTTCTGCCTGAACCGCTCAAGTGCATTGACATGGGATCGCTGAATCGATTTCGGGATATCCCCTCAATGCAAAGCAAGCTGCAGCGCTTTGCACTCAGTACCACCCCCTGGCCAATGGAGGCGTGCCAAGAGTACTCCTATCACGATATTGTTGAGAAGGCGCGCAAGAAACTTGAGGTACACAAAATCGACACCATGCCAAAGTGTCCCATACAACTGTCCTTTTGGCTTGTGCGCAATTTGCATCTCACCGAGGCGCTGATGCAGGAAACGTTTTTCACGGACTCTGTGAACAGAAGACTGCAGATCATTGGCACGGCCCTGAAGCAAGAGGGTTTGTTCTATTGTCGTTACTGCAACAGCAGTCTGGCGTACTGCTCTGATCTATTTGCCATGTCCAAGCACGGAGTGCAGACACAATACTGCAATTCAGGTGAGTCGATTTGTACATGGCCCAACTTTCACTAGCTCAACTCTCGTTGGTCCAACTCTCTCAGGCTCAACTTTCGTTGGTCCAATTCTCGTTGATCCCATTTTTGTTGGTCAAACTCTCTTTGGTTCAACTCTCGTTGGTCAAAGTCTCATTGGTCCAACTCTCATTGGCCCAACTCCCTCTGGTTCAACTCTCGTTGGTCTAACTCTCTCTCTGATCGAATGCTTCTTGGTCAAACTCTCGGTGGCCCAACTCTCTCGGGTTCAACTCTCGTTGGTCCAAGTCTCATTGGTCCAAATCTCGTTGGTCCAACTCTTGTTATTTCAACTCTCGTTGGTGCAACTCTCGCTGGTCAAACTCTCATAGGCCGAACTCTCGTGTATGTGTTCACTGGCCCAACTCTTGTCTGCCGAACTCTCGTAGGTTGAGCTCTCGTTGACCATTTTATTTTATTTTATTCCATTCGATAATTTGCTAATTCAATTTGTTTTCCTTTCAGCTGGTTATATACACGAAACCAATACGGTCTACCGGGTTATAACCCATGCCGTGGGCTACAGCGGCGAACCATCCACCGAATTCAGCTGGTTTCCCGGCTACCAATGGCATATAATTATCTGCAAGTTTTGTGCCCAGCACGTCGGATGGGAATTCAAAGCAGTTGAGCCAAATTTAGCGCCGAAGGTATTCTTTGGACTGGCCGGATCCAGTGTTCGCATTGGCAAAACCAGCGAGCGTACGCCCACAAACGGTAGCTCCTTTGTGGTACGGAATCTGCTGCGCCTGGTGTCCAATGAGTTTGAATGAGGATGGAGATTTGTGAAACGCGTTGCCGTCTGCTGTTGTCGATGTCAGCAAAATAATATATAATCTCCAGTTAGCCCAGAGCATTTGAATTCGTTTCACAATTTCACATATAGCTGATATATACGTAAAAATATATATATACTATGTTCTGTAAAATGTAACGATTTAACAATACTTTGTGCTTGCTAAATGATCACATTCATTAATTGATCTTTTTTATTATAAATTACATAACAGAATTAAACTTCGTTAAAATGTAAATGCGTTTCTAGTAGAGCTGGGCTTCGATTTGAATTAATCGATTTTAAACGTGAATCAATCGAAAAGATCGATTCTTAAAAATTGATGATCGAATCCAACTCTAGTTTCTAGGTTTTAAATTCCGAATCTTTTAACGATGAGACTTTATTCTTAGCTCTTCAGCAAAGCCGCAAAAGAAGTGGATAATTTCTGCAAGTGAAAATCAGTTAAAAGGGTTCGATGTATCCAATAAATATATCTATAGTTACCGCTTTGCAAAACGGACAGATGCCAAAGGAGACGTCCAGAAAGGTTTTGCCCTCGACCAAGGTGTCGAACCATTCCTTTAGGCAGGAGGCGTGGCATTTGAGGACACATCTCGTATTGTCGCAGGTGACCATGGGCACCTCTCCGTTGTCCAGGCGATACACATAGCAGATGTTGCAATGCTGCTGCTCCTCCTTCTGCTTTTCCCGCTCCATTGGATCGAGCTCCACGCCCGTGGGCATGGGAAAGTAGCACAAATCGAATATGCGCAACAGGTTCTTGTGCATGTCCAACTCGTTATCCCAGCTGCTGAGACCCTCGCTGAGAACGTGTCGCAATTGTGCCACCTCCTCGGTGGGTCCAATAATATGCACCGCCATGGAGCCACAGCTGGCAAGGGGATCGGCGATAGTAAGCTTCAGATAAACGCGATCTTTTAGTGGAAACACCCGTGTGTTATCCTTGGTGGTTATTGGCGATGGCTGCAGCACATCGCACAGTTCGTCTATGTCCACAAAGCTGTCGTAGAACGGACGCAGCTCCTCCAGCAGCTTAAGATACAGACTCAACACATCGCTCAAGCTGCGCGCGTTGCACGTCAGAAGTTTTCCAACTGCAACACAATCCGGCAGACTGTGTTTCAGTACTTGCAACGAAGGCAACTCCAGCTCCAAGTAGTGCGCATCGAACTCGGCAAAGTTGCTGAAATGTATGCGCGTGCAGCGCTCATCCAGTTGCAATTTGTACTCCTGGGGTTTGTGCAACTTCACGATCTCCTCATAGATATTCGGTTGGTTTAAAATATCGTCGTCTGCGGCTGCAGCGGGTTGCAACTGCGGCAAGTACAACAGCAAATCCTCAATGCTCCAGTCGGCTTGCAGCTGCATATTGCTGCTATTATAACTTTTATACTCCAGCTGCTGTTGCACATACAATTGCAGCTCGCGCAGCTCCGGGAAATGTGGCAAGTAGAGCTTTAAGCGTATCCATTGTTCGTTTAAGCAAATTACTCCTCTGATAATGCAGCCAGCGTCGTTCCTCACCTGTTCCACTTGCAAGCCAGGGTATTTTCGTGTTAAATTTCGAATTAAACTTGCTTTTTCAGAGGCCATTCGAAATTTATTTAAATTACAAATAAAACACCACTGCCGATCGTTTGGCGCTATCGAGTTATCGATAATCGCTTTTCTAAAATGGCGCAATTTTCTAATGAAACAAAATATGCAACAGTGCTGCAAATCGGGGTGAAACGAAATTTAAAAATTTGTGTAAACCAGTAGCATTTAAATTTAACTTTTATTTAAAACATTTTCAAATATTTCTTTAATTTAAATAGATTTCATATTTTAATTACATTTATAATTTTCCTGCTATTTTATTTTTAAATTTTACTTATAAATTTAATTTTTACTCTTACCAAATAAATAAATAAATATTTGTGAAGCACTGTAGGGTATCCGCTGTGTACCACAATGCGGTTACTCGCGGTGTTGCCACCGCGCAGAATTCGCGGCGGTGCTGCCAACGCGCGCCAAAAATACGCATTCAAGAAAAACGCCAAAAAACGCTGAAAACATGCTGCTATTCGAAGAAGCAAAAGCAATAAAAAAGAGGAAAACAAGCAGCAAATATGTTTGATATAACGAGGCAGCGGAAGAGGCAAAAATTATAAATTAGTGTAGAGAAAAAATTCGAGCTGTGTGCACGCTGAGGCAAAACTGCCAGCGTTTATTTGAGAAAAACGTTAGAGAAATCGCCCCACTCGACCAGCAGCAATGAGCAGCAGCAACAATAACAATAACAATTGCAATAGCAATAGCAATAACAACAACAGCATGCCGTATGCGGACTCCGAGGAGGAGGAGGAAGAGCTCAGCGAGTCTTACAACATCAATGACAACAGCAGCGGCGGCAGCGGCAGCGACAGCAGCAGCAGCAGCAGTAGCAGCGGGGGCAGCAGCAGCGGTGGGAAAACCGCCAGCAGTTCCAGCTCTGATAGCAGCTCCAGCGATGAGCAGGACATCGATGTGGACGATGTGGAGGATGCGTCGGATCAGGATACGCATAGCGATTCCGAATCCGATGATGCCACAACAACGCAATCGGATGAGCTGGAGCTGGCGCAGCTGAGCGCACGACATCTGTTCCGTTTGCCGCGTGGTCTCTGCGAGAATTCCAGCATCTTTCATGAGTTCTTCTCGGTGGAAACCTGGCAAATGCTGCCCCAGCATATGCAGGCCAAGCTGCAGTCGCTGCTGCCCAGCTACACCGCCCTGCTTGGCCCCGCCCAGGCGGCAGCTGAGCAGCAGCGCACGCTGCTGCAGCTCTTCAACGGCGGCCTGCAGCGCTTCGGGCAATCGCCGCTGCTGCGGCTGCAGTGCCAGCTGGAGGAGGGCAATCTGCGTCCGGATGTGCTGCAGCTGCGCCAGAGCATCAAGAAGTCGCAGCGGCGTGAGAATCGCTTTCAGCAGGCGGAGCGTCTCAGCCGCTTGGCCAAGGAGCTGTTCCTCTCCAGGGAGCAGCTGCTGCAGCAGGTGTTCACCATGGCGCCACCAACCGAGCAGCCCAACTCCAAAGTATTCCAACTGCAGTCCAGATGCCGCAAGCGCAAAACCCCCACGTTGCACAGAGACAACAAGTTCTGTGTGGAGCGTGCACGCAAACGTTACTGCCAAGAGCTGTCCGGCCTGGCCAAGGAGCTGCAGCTGCAGCCAGGTGACATCAGCGCCGATGAGCTGGACGACGATGTGGCACAGCTGGATGGCATGACCGTGCAGCAGCAGCAGCAGCAGCAGCAGCTGAAGGCGGAGACGAGCAGCCGCCCCTCGAATGCGGCTGATAAGAAATGCATTTACAGCACCTACTTCAAGCGGCGCGCTGAGCTGGAGGATGAGCTCGTGCTGCGCGGCATGCAGGCGGACAAGATGCAGCCGCTGCACGACAAGAACTTCAAGAAGTATTTGCGCGACTACAGGCGACGGAAAATGCAATATCCGGTAAGCATTTCAATAGCTATTGATTGCACTTTATTAATCTGGTTTCTCTGCAGCAACTGCCCGACTTTGAGACGACGGACATACGCCTTAGGGACATCTGCACGCGTGCCCAGTTTGTGGGCAACTTCAAGCCGGGCAGAAAGCCCAAGGCGCTGACGGCACGCAGCAATCACATTGTGACGGAGCCGCCGGCTCTGGTGCCCATTGGCAAGGCCGAGGAGCTGCTCACAGACGAGCCGCAGCAGCTGTACGGACGCCCCGCCCTGGAGCTGGATGAGGAGGAACTGGTGATGCAGCCAGAGCTGCAGGCACAAGCTGCCGTAGCTGCGGATAAGCCAAAGCTGGCCGAGCTGCCCAAGCTGGAGCCGTTTGCTCGCGCCAGCAGCAGCTTAAGCTCACCCAAGGCCTTGGTGAAGGCTGGCGCGCATATCACCGGCAGTCCGCCCAGGGAATCCCCGGCGGGCGCCAGGGAAACGTTGAGCTCCTCACGTGCACACACCTGCTACTTCTCGCTATTGCGGGATCTGTTTGTGTCCACGCCGCAGCATCGCCTCACCTATGCGGAGCTGCAGATGCAGCTGATCAAGTGGCGCACGGAGAGCTGTGCCAACGGCCTGCCGGATTGGCTGCGTCTGCTGCCCGCCGACTCCACGCAGCTGCTGCAATCCGCCGTGGGTTTCCTCTCCGGCGATTTCGCCGCGCTGCCGGCGGAATATGTGCCGTATATTGAGCACAAGACACAGCTGAATATCTATCAGTGGATCGGCGCTGGACGGGATTCGGATGCGCGCCTGCAGACGCTCTGCCAGTACTGGCTGCAGCGACGCAAGGACGAAACGGCAGCCGCCGTGCAGCAGCTGCAACAGCTGCCACAGCAGCTGAGTCCCGTTGCAGCCGCTGCAGTGCCCAACGAGCTGCAGAATGCAGCGACGACGCCAGTGCCACGCTGCCCCACCAGCTGGACGGTGCGCGTGGCCACGCAGGCGGAGATGCTGGAGTTTCAGCGGCAGGAGCGTCTGCGCTTCGAGCAACCGCATCGACCTTTTACCTATCGCATGCATGGCTATGAGAGCGTGGTCGGACCTGTTAAGGGCATCTACACGCAGAGTCTGGCGCTGAACAAGGCACGGGGGCATGCGGTGATGGTGGACGATCGGCCGCCGTTTGTGACCATTCTGACGCTGGTGCGCGACGCCACCGCCCGGCTGCCCAACGGCGAGGGCACGCGCTCCGAAATCTCGGAGCTGCTCAAGTGCTCGCAGTTCATCAATCGCCAGGCGGCGGAGAACGTGCTGCAGACGATCGTCAGCGGCGCCCTGGATCGCATGCATGGCGGCATCGATCCGTGCGTGCGCTACGATGCGCGCCGCAAGATCTGGATCTACTTGCATCGCAATCGCAACGAGGAGGACTTTGAGCGCATGCATCGCCAGAATCAGAACCTCGTCAAGCAGAAGCAGCAGCAGCGCAAGCAGCACAACAACAACAGCAACAACAGCAGCAACAGCAATGCCAACAACAGCATCAGGCCAAAGAAGGATGAGCTGCAGCTGCAGGAGCAGGAGCTGCCTGCCTTGGTGGCTGCCACAGTCGCAACAGTTGGCGGTGTTGCAGCAACTGCCACTGCAGCCAAGAAGCAAACGCTGCCGCTGCAGCTGAAATATCCGCCGGTGCCGCCACTCAAATATCATCTGCCTGTGGCAAGTGCCACGCCCGCTGCCAGCTCGAATGCCACAACTTCGCCAAACGCGCAGAAATCGCTGCTGAAAGCGACACAGCGCAGCGGCATTGTGACCATTGCGCCCACTGTGCAGGTGCTGAAAACTCCAATCAAAACCCAGCAGCAACAGTTGCAGCCACAACAGTTGCAACCACAACAAATGCAGCCACAACAGCTGCAACCACAACAGTTGCAAACGCAACAATTGCAGCCGTCGAACAGCTTGAGCTCGCCTCGCAACACCACGCCCGTTTTGGTGTCCACGCCCACCGGCTTTCAGACGGTGCATGTGGCAGCCACGCCCCCCAAGAAGCTGGCCATCAAGAAGCCCATTGTCATCAATTCACCAGCTGCAGCAGCAGCAGCATCGCCGGCAACAGTTGCTCCTGTCACTGTCACTATCCCTGCCTCTGCTGGTGGCAGCTACATGTCGCCACAAGAGCAGCAGAAGCCGCATGCCACATTGGTCAACAAAGTGGCTTCAGTGCGTCCGCAGCTGCCCAAGAATATCATCAGATTGATGCCGGCAGGCACAAATGTGGCAAGTGTGGCAAATGTGGCCAGCAAGCCGGCTGTGCTGCAGCTGCCACACACGGTGGCAACAACAAAGCCAGCTGCAACTGCCACAACAGCTTTGCAGCTGCTGGGACCTCGCGTGCTCGCCCAGACCACCGTGCGTCCGTTGCAGCAGAAGATCGGCGCCGTCTCCATTGTCAGCAGCAAGCCAGCTGCCACAGCGGCAACAGTGGCAACAACGCTTGGCAACGCGGTGGCAACGGGCACCAGCACCATCGTCAAGATGTCGCCACAGGCGTTTGCCACGCTGCACCAGCAACAGCTCAAGCAGAAGGCCGTCAATGCTGCACAGCAGCAGCAGCAGCAGCAACAAACCCAGCAGCGCATACTCGTGGGTAAGTTATCTTGTTTGTATACCCTGTATTTTTGGAAAAGTGCAAAAGGGTCTATTAAGTTAGTGCAAGTCTCCCAGCAAGAAGCAAGAAAGTATATACATATATTCTTGATCAAGAAAACGAGCCAAGTCGATATAGCCATATGAGCCGTCATATTTGGTACTTAGGTTTTCCTATGCAGTAAGTAGATTAAGTTTGTTTTGGATTTTTGATGCCTTCAACCCTTTTACTACACAGCTGCCATTTTCAAGACCACAGAAATATTAGGAAGAATGTACGCAGCCTATAACTTTCTCTAAATGGCATTATGATCGGATAAGAAACAGCAAAGATATGCAAGAGACAATTTGCTTGATTTGTCAGGGAAGTTCCGTGCGTCGCCTGCATGAAGAAGAAAAGAAATTAAATTAAATTATGTACTTTGCAATAGGGTCTTCTATTGTGGATTACATCCGACTGTAGCTATTTCGCTTGATTATAAATATTATATTTTATTGATTTAATCTATAATTTAAAAATTGAGCATAAATTTATATTTATGAATTTAATTCAATTCAGTTATTCAAAAGCTAAGTTGATTCAAAATTCCCAGTGGAAATGAAATATCAAGAACAGTTCTACGATTGGAAAAAAGCGGAAGTTAAATAAGAAGCAATTTAGCAAAAGATGATCTACGAAATTTAAATTAAAGGACTTGTTTTGGACTTTATTCGATACTGATTCAATCTATTGGAAAAACTCGAGCAGTATTCAAGAATATCATATAAAAAGAAGATTACACCCAGGTCTTAAACTCATGGAGTTTGCAATCTATTTGAATTTGTTGCTAAATGTTTCCCCCATTTATTCACAGGCAATACGGCGATTTCCTCGAACAAAAACATTGTGTTTCAAACTGTGCCCAGGACGGCGCCCAAAATTGTCGGCAGCTCGCCCAGTCCGACGACCAAATCGTTGGTCACCGCGAATCTCTCGCCGCAGCAGCAGCGCATTGTGCTGCAGAGCTTTAAGCAATCCCCGATGGCAGCAGCAGCAACAGGCACAACAGCAACCAGCACGGCAGCAACAACAGTCACGGCGGTGTCGGCCTCGCCCACAACAGCTCGCGTCATACGCACAGGCGGCAGCAGCAACAACACAGCTGCCACAGCAGGTGCACAGATCATAACGCTGGATCATCTGCTGCAGAAGGGAACGCCTGGCAAGCTGCTGACGGCCGGCAGCAATATTATACAATTGGCGACGGCAGCAGGTGCAGCGAACGTGATCACATTGTCGCCACAAACTGTGGCACAGGCACAAACGACACAGCAGCAGCAGCAGCAACAACAGTTGCCCAAGCAGCTGCCTGCCACAGCGCGTATTGTCAGCGCCAGTAATGCGACCATGATGCCCAAGATTATTGGCAAGACGACGGTGGTGCCTGGCAAGCCGTTTGTGCTGCACGCCAAGACACTGAAAATTGGCAATAGCGCAGCGCAGACAAGCGCAACAGCAAACGCAGGCGCTCTGAAGACAACAGCGCAGAATATTGTCATTGGCGGACAGACGGTTAAGCTGCAAGGAGCGGTAAGCAGAGCTAGGGATGTAGATCGTAAGAAAACATCGGTTTTCCGATGCATAGATGTTGTGAAAATGCAACAACGCATCGAAACATCGTTGCATAGAAGTTGTGAAAATGCAAGATCGCATCAAAGCATCGATGCATTGTTGCTTATCTGATGTTTTTTTAAAGTACTTTTCTTTTGAATTTTTTTTTTTTTTTAGGTTACAGATTTAAACACTCCACAAAATACATTAATTTTGAATGCATAATGCCCAATATTTTATGGCTATAAAACATCAATGCATCGATGTTTGTTCGTTATTTTTAAAAATTATTTTTGCTTTGAAATTAAATTGATTTCAACACTTTTGTTAACAAATTAAAACACTATAGGACGTTTATTAATATTCAATACTTAATTACTATTAAGTATATTACATGTTTTTTAGATTTAGATAGTAGTTCATTGTCGTAGCGAAACATTGGTATTCTTAAACTGAAAACAAAGTAATAAACCCTTTTATTTCACCCATTTAATGGGTACAGGGTATAATGAATGAAACTTATCGAGATACAAATATTGTGATTAGTTGATTTTGAAATACAACTCTGTCTTGAAAGAGTTAGGAAACCATAAAAATAAAATATCACTAATCTTTAACTTTTAAATAGCTTAAATGCAAAACGATTTATGGATCTAATTCTATAAATACTTATAAGAAATTAATAGATATCGAGTTAAAATTCTAATCCTAATTCTACTCTTCCTTGCAGACTATTCCAGCGCGTAATGCCACGGGCGCAATGCAGACCGTCATCATGGGCAATCAGGTGCTGCGACTCGCCAGCAGCAGCAACATCGCCAGCGGCAACAGCACAACAGCAACCATCAGCAGCAACAGCAACAACAGCCTGCCCAGCACGGCGAGTGCACCGAAGACGCTGCTCATTGGCGCTGGCGGGGCACAAACGTTGCGTCTGGGCAAGAATGTGCTGTTGGCCACCAGCAGCAGCAACAACAGCAGCAGCAACAGTGGCACAGCAACAACAACCACAACAACTGCCACAGCAACAGCTGGCAACAATCTGGTATTTGCCGTACAGGGCAACGGCGGACAATTGTTCTTCTCATCGGGCGTGAACCTGAAGCCGCTGTCCAGCATGAAGGTGATACCCATGGCGCAGGCAGCGACGGCGGCAACAGTTGCCGGCGGCGTCAAGTTGACGGCGGCAACGGGCGACACCAAAACGTTGAACACCAAAATATTGCCGGCCACAGTGATTAAGGCCGCAAGCAGCGCAGCAGCAGCAGCGACGACATTGGGGCGGATGGGCAATTAGAGAAGAGGCGTGGCAGAGGCTTGTTAATTAGAGAACCACACAAGAATGTTGTACTCTTTATCGATTGTTTGAACTTAAAACTACTTTAGATTTACATATATATATATATACTTATTTACTTATACACAGAAATATTATAATATAGGCTAAGCTGAAAGTTTAACATAATGTTTTGCTTCATAAACTCAAATGAAATAATTGTAGCACACAAATTGTTGATGAATTACAAAAATGGGAATGCCAAATTAAGTTATTGTATGCCCTGCAGTCTATTTATATATTGATATAGTTTCTTCGTCGATCCATTGATCTGTGCATCAAGTACTCTGTCTATGCAGCTTAAAATGACGGTTGAGTTTGATCTGCAAATTGAACTGCTTGCCGCATACAGTACAGACGAAGCGGTTTTCATCGGATAATGCATCGTAACTACGACGCGGCAGATCGGCAGATATATTGACAGCCTCGTCAGCACTTGTAGCATCAGTTTGTGCCGGGTTTACAGGCTGCTGAGTCATTCTTTCTTTGTGTGTGCTCTGGACATGCGCCTGCAGCTGCTCGGCCTGCTCAAAGTTGTGATCGCAGAAGGCGCAGCTGATGAGGAAAGGCAGATTGTCGTTGGATGTTGTTTCCGCTGTTTGCGTTAAGCCTAGTTGCAGCGCCAGCTCCTGTTCGTGTTCTGCAAGCAAACAGATGATAAACCAGTGAGCAGGGGGCAGATCAGTCGGACGTAATTGATAGCAGGAGACATAAAATTCTAAAACAAATTTTGGTGAGCTTATTTGTGAGCGCTCTTCCTCGTATGCAATGCAAATTGCAAGAACAATTGCGTGTATTTTTTCTCATTCCACTCATTTGCTGTCGCTACTCGTGAGCTCGCGAGATCGTTTCTTGGAATTTCATGTGCTTTGTTTTTGGGTTGTCCAAATACATGCAGTGAGAGAAATAAATTCTGTTTTTTCGTTTCGATCAGAATGTGAGCACAATTAACTAAAATTAATATAAATATAGATAATTTGTGGTGTGGATTTTAAGTTGATATTTCTCAATTAAAATAACAATGTTTATTCTTTTTCCAAATTGGATTTTTAGACCCTTTACTTTAAAAAAGTAAAAAGGGTCTATTAACTTAGTGCAAAGAGGAAATGTGTGTAACACCCAGAAGGAGGCGTGGCAGACCCCAAAAAGTATATATATTCTTGACCAGGACGACAAGCCGAGTCGATATAGCCATGTCCGTCCGTCCGTCTGTCTGTATGAACACCTAGATCTCAGCAACTATAAGAGCTAGAGACACCATATTCGGGATCTAGGTTCTCCTATTCAGTAAGCAGATCAAGTTTGTTTTAGATTTTGAATACCTCCCCCCCTTCCCCCGCAAACCGCAAAAAGCTGCGTGCTCTGTCCTTAAGCAGTGTTTGGGCATTACTGATGTAAAGGACCTTCATATTAAAAATCAAAGCATATCTTAACAAACTGCTCAATCTTGGCATTGGACTAATGTACTAAGTTGTTTGGGTTTGGTAGGGAGCTCTAGACCTTTTGGTAGTACAATAACTCCTCACAACAACAATCATAGACCGTTTTATTCGAGATCTAAAAATGCGTAAATGAAGTTTAAAATACTTATGCCGCTCTTACCCTCAATATGCCGATCGATGTGCGCCTGCAGCTGTGCTTCTAGGAAATCTGTGTTGCAAGCGATAAGTAGATAAATTAAATGCTCAATTCGAATGGAAATTGTGGCTTACATTTGCCGCAAAACTCGCATTTGCTGCGATCGTGCACCTGCGCCTTGTGCTGCTTCAGGGCCTCCTTGGAGTAGCAGAGGAAGCCGCAGATGGGGCACTTGATCTGCTTGCGTATCTTGTGAAATCGTAGGTGAAACTTGAAGCGAGATTCCTGCGCATTGTTGAACTTCTTGCCGCAGACATGGCACTCAAAATCCTTGACCATGTGCACCCGATTCATGTGCGCCTCGTGCAGCTCCCGCGTGCGCGATGCATATCCACAGATCTTGCAGCAGGCAACGAAATCCAACATCGTACGCCTTACTGAGTCCTCACTGTAGCTGAGCTCTGCAGTGGAGTTGTGATGATTTTTGGCTGTCATTGCGTCGGGTTTAACTTGTGCGAATATTGGCGCCTGTGGCAGTTGCCCAAAGTCTTGCAGAGCCTGATACGGATACTCCAGGGGAATGCGTGCGGCATGCTCCTGCTTGATGGGCACCTGCGGCATGTCAAGCGGCGAAGTCCAATCGTCATCATCATCGTCGATGTAGATGAACACGCAGGCGTTCTCGTCCTGCGCGGCTTCAGCCTCCTGCTTGATCACGATGCCATTGTGCGTCCGCTTGTCCACATCGTTGAACTGTTCCTGGGTTTCCAGGCATTTGCGCTTAAATCGCAGCACCCTAAGGAACTCATTCATACACGTCACGCACAAGTACTGCGGTCGTCCGTCGTTGGGCTGCACCTGCAAGTATTTAATGTGGCATTTAGCTGATGCTCTGCCCTCCTCCTCCCTCTCCCGCTTACCATCATCTTCAAGTCGTGCATCAGCTCCAGAATCTCTGGCATTGTGCTCCCGTTGTCGCCGGCTTCGGTTTTGATGAACAGCGGCTTCATCGTGGCCAGGTTGCTGATGTAGTAAATGCCGCAGGCTCGGCACGGCGCAATCACCTCGTCCTCATCAATATCATTCATTCTTATGGCCAACTAAATCGGGCTGAAAAGGCTTCGATGGAAATTAAACATTCAGCGAAACAACTGCCAATGTCTGCAGTGTGACCGCACCTGAAATCCATAAAAATACATTCAAGTGGAGAGTTGCTCTACTTCCTTTAAATTAACCCGCCGATTACAAATCGAAATTGATTACACATCTTCAACTAATTAAAAAAGCATAATTCATTTTATCAATAATTTATAATATTATAATAATAATTTTTAATTCATTACAACTACCTCGTCCTCCTCCAATGCATTCATGTAGCTCATGATCAGTAGAGCTGCAAAGTTATCGATTGCAAATTCGATATCATCGATATAATAAAATAAAAAAAATAAAAAATTCAAAACGAAAATGATCGAAATGTAATTAAACGTAATGTTAAAAGCCCCTCAATTTAAAATGCGCAACAGTTAAAATATTTTCACTAATTTTTGCACATAAATTTGCTTCTGTTTATGCTTTGACTGACCGAACAGCTGTTCGCATGATGCAACTTTGTTGCAAAAAACACTTGAATTGTGTTTTTGCAAATTGCGCCAATTAAATGCGCACTTTTTGCAATTGAATTATATTATTTCACATGAAGTTATAATATAAAAGGGGCCGGAATGCCTTAAATGCCTGTTCAATACCTGCTACTATCGATAACGGCACGCAGCGATATAGCATCGCAGCGATATCGCAGCATTGTCCATCTCCAGTGCATATGCACAAAAAATAAATAGATTCCCTCATCACGCAGATACAAATTCAGGAAGTTTATTAACAGGTATTTGGGAGTTTGCAGTTCAATTACAAGAGCCGAGCAGTTGTAGGCGAATATAATGAATTTGACGGAGCAGAATCCGTACGGCAATGGGCTGCTCTACGCTGGCTTTAACCAGGATCAAGGTACGTATGTATGTGTGTATAACATGCACTTTGTTTTGTTGTTTATTTGTTTATTCATACGAACACGATTCACAAACGTGCTTAAAAATATACTACACTCGAGATGTAGACGATGATTAATTAACTAATTGCGTTGCAGGATGCTTTGCGTGTGCCACAGACACCGGATTTCGGGTCTACAATTGCGATCCCCTCAAAGAAAAAGAACGTCAATATTTTCCCGAAGGTATGTATGTATGTATGCGTGTGTGTGTTTGTGTGTGTTAATACTATAGCAGATATTATCGGCGTTATCAGTGAAATTTGTTGTAGTACAAAATATATATATAATTAATACTACAAAGCTATAGCATGACAGCTTTTTGCTTAGCAATAATTGTGAGATTTTGCTCACGGCTTTCTAATGACATTAATAATTAATTTTGTATACCCTGTAACATAAATTGGTAAAAACAGGGTATAACTTTTGTTCAAATGTATGTAGAAGGCAAAAGGATGCGTGACAGACCCCATTATATATATATTGTTGATCAGTCGAAATAGATATGTCTGTCCGTCTGTCCCTCGGTATTATCGCGTAAATCTCGGAAACTATAAGAGCTAGAGCGACAATTTAAAGAATATAGTTAAATATATACCATACACAGATCAGGTTTATTATAAATCTTCAATGCCCCGCCCCGTCTACGCCCTAATCGATAAAAACAGCATAACAAGCGTAATATTGAACATAGAAGTTTGTCATTCGGAATATAAACTTTCTAACATTATATTTATCTATACTGAAAAGCGCATTGAAATTGGTTTATTAACACAGAAGTTATTAACAAAACAATATTGCTCGTTTGCTCTCTGCCTCTCTGGTATAATATTTGATAAATATTCCTGGATATATTAAAAATATATTTGTTTTCAGGTGGTCTGAGCCATGTGGAAATGCTGTTTCGCTGCAATTATTTGGCGCTCGTTGGCGGCGGCATTCGGCCGCTGTACCCGCCCAATAAAGTGATTGTCTGGGACGATCTCAAGAAGTCGCCGGCCATCTCGTTGGACTTCAATCAGCCGGTGCGTGCGGTGCGCCTGCGACGGGATCGCATTGTCGTTGTGCTGGAGGGGGTGATCAAGGTGTACACATTCACGCAGCAGCCGCAGCAGCTGCACGTGTTCGAGACGAGCGCCAATGCGAACGGACTGTGCGTCTTGTGTCCACATAGCAATAAAAGTCTACTCGCATTTCCGGGCAGGCGCACCGGACACGTACAGATCGTCGATCTTGCCAATACGGAGCGTGCACCGTTGGAGGTGGTGGCCCATGAGGCGGCCATCAGTTGCATCGCATTAAATTTACAGGGTACACGCTTGGCAACCGCCGGAGAGAAGGGTACACTGATCCGTATCTTCGATACGGAGAACGGCAAGAAGGTGTCGGAGCTGCGACGCGGCAGCAATCACGCTAACATATTTTGCATCAATTTCAATCATCAGTCGACTATGATCGTCGTTGCCTCCGACCATGGCACCATACACGTCTTCAATTTGGAGGATAACAAGTCACGGGAATCCGCGCTTCCGATAATACCCAAGTATTTCTCAAGTCAGTGGAGCTTTGTGAAGTTCTCCATACCGCAGGGACCTCGCTGTATATGTGCCTTTGGTGCCGATTCCAATTCGGTTGTGGGTGAGTCTGCCTGCATTATATAGACTGTAAACTATCATTAACATCCAAATCTCGTCTTTTCTTAGCCATTTGCGCCGATGGTCATTATTATAAATTCCTATTCAATAACAAGGGCGAATGCAGTCGGGATGTCTGCACACAATTCCTCGAGTTGCAGGACGATGAAACTTAAAGTCGCAGTCTGTTTACACTCGCCTACGCTCTGGCGACTGTATATGCATATTAATATCTATATATACATACATACATATATATAACTATATGAGAAATGTGTTATACAATTATATAATTAAGCATGCTTAAAACTAATACGTTACAAGTCCAAGTTCACATTAAATATAGAGGTAGTTACAAGACCAATATGATTTCATTACTAACATAAATAATTTGTTGGGTAAAGATGTCGAAACCCTATTTAAATTTAGGGCTAAAAAGTAGCCAGCAGTATATTCTGCTGTCGGTTGCATTCGACTGCAGCCTTGCCGATATTTTGTCTTGTGACGTTAATAGAAACTTGGGAAACAATAAAAATTAATTTTAAACCTATATTATCTTATGATAATTACTTTGAATAAACCGAAAATAAGCTTGGTTAAATTTCAAATTGGGTTCTGGTTCAGTAATTTTGTGAATGTTTGGTTCGGTTCAATTTAAAATAAGTTTCGGAATTTCGGTTCCGACCCGTTTGGGTTCAAACTCGTTTTGCAGCCCTGTTGAAGCTAAAGTCTGGTAAAAGCGGAACGCATATCAAATTGTTAGTTAAACGTAGCTAAAGTAATCTTGATGCTGCTGTTGCCGCTGTCTTCAGTAAGTTTTGATAGCTGAGAGATGCATTACTTGTTTATTCTATTAGTGCTACAATTGCTTGTAGGCCTTGGTAATCCGCAGTGGAAGGACGCAATGTTTAAGACAAAGAAACCCCGATACATAATGCGAGGAGAACTGATTGAACCAACTAAACCGCAAGACTATTGCCTAAGAAGTCTTTGTCCAGCAGGAAAACGTCATATTGCGTGTACCAAAAACACTCCCGGATCGTTTGTGAGATTTGATTTGTGTTTGTTTCTGTTACATCTAAATTTATTCCTTTTTTACCATTTCAAGTGGAGCAAGAGCTGTACAAAGCCACGTGAAGGTGTCAACTTGTCCAACGAAAAGGCTTACATACTTATCGTACACAACTATTGGCGAAAGAAAATGATGCAAACCAACGGAACTCATCCAGTCGCCGTCAATCTGAAGGATCTTAAATGGGACTCCGAGCTCTACCATCTGGCCATGCGTGTGACCAATTTTTGCAATAATGCCGCCGAAATCGAGTGTCTGAATACGCGTCGTTTCAAAAACGTTGGTCGAAATTCGGTTGAGATTACGTTTTATAAGAAGACTCGCATCCAACGGATTTTAAGACGTGCCATGAGAACTTGGTTGTCCAAAACACCAACTTTAACTACCGAGTTCGTTCAGAAATTCCCGGAAACTGCAACTGCAGATCAATACGCCTTGGCAAATATAATAAGCCAAGATAATCAGTATGTGGGTTGTGGCATGTTGCAAAGAGGCGTGGATAATATTACATACTATTTTACCTGTTTATATAATAGCGGTATTAAGCCAGGACAGAGAGTGTTCGACATTGTCAAAAATAATACAATGACGAATTAAAATTGTAAACCATAAATATCATATTGTACTATTTGTGATTATAGTAGGATAATTTACAACTTAACATTAATTCATTGTATTGATGTGATTATTTCAATTTACCAACTTTTAGATATGTATATAAATGGACACATCGATTAATATCGACTATAATTAGTAGATTGCCACAAAATATGACCTTATTTGGCGTTTCTACGCGCTCAAAATCTATGACAGCAAAAGACGCTCATATCATTCAAATGACGTTGGTATTATCGTATTGGATGAACTGGTTCGACACTTGGATAAAGCTATTCGTCATTTGGCTGATCTCGCACATTTGTGCTCGTAGAAATAGGCTGTTAGAAAGATCTTTGATTATAGATTACATATGTAGCTTCAGTAGCCTAAATTCTCTGAAGCTGAAAGTAAAGACTAAAAAGTAGAGCATGTCAATGCACTTTATACGATTATATACGCTCGTTATCACACATTTTTAAATTTTTTTGTGAACATCATGATAAAAAATTGCATGAAAACCAACCAGGTATAACTGAAGCTATACCAAATCCTGAGAGCTATTTCGTTTGGTCAATTAATTGATTCGATTCAAAACAACCCCAAAGTAGACCTAATGAAATTACTTTATTGCTTACAAAATATCACTCGATTTTCAAACAGTTTGGAGGGATTCTACATGTTGCTATAGCATTAGAATTACGGTTACGCCTTGGGCTTAAAGATGGGTCGTATTGCTGCTCTCCTCGAAGGCGAGATTCGTGGCGCCACCGAGTGGCGCCACAGATCTGGCATGAGCCGGCGCAAAGTCACTCTGCTGCAGATGAATGATCTTGGCCTGCTGCTGTGAGCTGATGGGCACATGGAGATTCTGCAGATTGTCCAACTGTATGGCATTCGATGGTTGCAGCTGCCGCTGCGGCTTCTCCAATGCTGCCACGGATCTGTGCTTGCCAAGCAGCGTAAAATCGGATTTCTTGGAGAAATGTGCCTCGATTTCCTGCAAAGTTTAAATAGAGTTAATAAACTAAATTTTACAGCTGCATAAGAAACTTACGCCCAGGGTGCGACCCTCTGTCTCGGGCAGCGTGAAGTAGAGCACAACGGTGCCTATGAAGGCGACTGCCGCATAGAAGGCAAAGGTGCCCGGTAGTGTCAAGGCCGCCAGCATGACCAGAAACAGTTTGTTGGCCAGAAAGCCAAAAACATAGCCCACACCGCCGGCGAATCCCGAGGCGCTGTTGCGTATGTCCGCCGGAAAGACCTCGCCAATCAGTATCCAGGGTATCATGCGTATGCCCAGATGTGAGAAGAACGCGGAGAGCAGCAGCAGTATCAGTGGCACCCAGACCAAATAGTTGCGCTGCTGCTGCGGCACGGTCAACAGCAGCTCCTGCCCAAGCGGTGGCTTCACAGTTGATGTGGCAACTACTGGTGGCATGGTGGTAAACTCCGCTTCCTCCATTGGCTGCACTGTGGTATCCAGTTCACGTTTACTGCGATTCCCGACGTCTGTAAACAACGTGGTCGTCTCCAGTTCCAGTTGAAACTCCGGCAACAAGGTCGTCAGCTGCTGCAGTTGCTCCGCCTGCTCATCCTGCCGCTGATGCTCGAATATCTTGGATATGTTGGCCTGTGATATGATGCTCTCCTGGGGCACTATGGCCGAGGCATTCACCACCACGTTGTTGACCGCATAGCCGGGCACATCGTTCAGGAAATGCGCATAGGTCGCCGTGCCCATAAAGCAGAGTCCAGTGCCAATTGTGGAGATCAGCACCAGGGGTCGCTTGCCCGTGAAATGTATGAGGATTACGCCCAGTATCGTAGACAGCATCTCGGCCACGCCCAGCAATATCGTGGCATGATATTTGTTCATCGGTGCCTTCAGCGTATGAAAGATCTGTACGGCGTAGGTTTGCAGTGGCGTCTTGCCGGAGAAGTGGCCCGTAAAGAAGGTGAAGGACACCAGCAGAAACGGTGCCAGGAACGTGCGTTTGCGCCACATCTTCAGACGCATCTTCAGCGTGCGACGTTGTCCAGGACCCGTCGTAATGCCATCAGCCGCATCGGAAATGGCCTTCTGGGTGATCAGCTCGTCGTACAGCTGATTGAACTCCTCCTCGACCATGTGCTCGGGCACCCAGCCACGCAGCCATTGCAGCGACTTGACCGCCTCCCGGAAACGCTGCTCCCGTATCAGCCAAATGGGACTCTCCGGCACAAAGCAGAGCATCACAATCGTTATTACCGGAAAGGCGGCGCTCACAGCCGCCACGCTGCGCCAGTCCATGAGGGAGCCCAGGATGAACTGGATGAACACGCCCGTTATGACGCAGGTGGTGCCCAGCGCGGACAAGATGCCTCTGTACTTGGGCTCCGTTATCTCAGCCACATACGTCAGCACCTACGGAAGAAGAACAAACAATTTGAATGGAAACTTCATCAATGTGGTATCAGGCTTAAAAAGTACCCAAAAAACATGATTTTTGCTCATAAAATCCACATTTCTCGTCCAAATACATACACCCATATTTGGTTTTTTATGAGTTATTTTCCAATACAAATCGTTTAGAATCAAAATCTGGCAAATTCAAGAGATCGAATTTTTTGACCCCTACTAAGGTCCAACAATGAGGTATCCGGCTTGAAAAGTACCCAAAAAACATGATTTTTCCTCATAATATCTACATTTCTCATCCAAATACACCCATATTTGGTTTTTTATGAGTTATTTTCCAATAAAAATCGCTTAGAAACAAAATCTAGCAAATACAAGAAACCGAATTTTTTGACCCTTACTAAGGTCCAACAATGTGGTATCAGGCTTGAAAACTATCCAAAAAACATGATTTTTGCTCATAAATCCACATTTCTCATCCAAATACACCCATATTTGGTTTTTTATGAGTTATTTTCCAATACAAATCGCTTAGAATCAAAATCCGGCAAATACAAAAAATCGAATTTTTTGACCTCTACTAAGGCTTAAAAAGCACCCAATAAACATGAGTTTTGCTCATAAAATCCACATTTCTCGTCCAAATATACCCATATTTGGTTTTTTATGAGTTATTTTCCAATACAAATCGCTTAGAATAAAAATATGGCAATTTAAAAAAATCTATTTTTTTGACCTCCTACTAAGGTCCAAAAGTGTGGTATCAGGAGTGAAAAGAACCTAAAAACATGATTTTTGCTCATAAAATCCACATTTCTTATCCAAATACACCCATATTTGGGTTTTTATGAGTTATTTTTCAATACAAATCGTTTAGAATCAAAATCCAACTAATTCAAGAGATCGATTTTTTCGACCTTCCACTAAGGTCCATAAAAAACATGATTTTTGCTCATAAAATCTACATTTCTCGTCCACATCTGCAATTTACACTAAATTAGTAGATCCGAAAAAATAACTTGGAGTTGGTTGGATTGATTTTGCTAATCGCCGGTTAAGTTAAATGATTTAAGCCAGCTTGCAGCCCTGGTATAAACTCTAACAAGATCTTTGACACATTAACGTAAACATAAACTCAGTAAAACCTTTATAAACAATTCCAGCAGCTGCAGAGTACTACGATTGTTGTAAGCAAAAAAGGTGAAGAGCATTTGCCATCTTGACATTTGCTTGCAACATGAAGTGGCATTTCAAGGCGAGAGCCGAGATCATCTGACAATGACAATACATAACAAATACTATGTATACCCATACATATATATTTAATACATTTATAAGGAAATACCAACCGGCTTAAGCGGTAATTGCTGTATATTTTATTTACATTTATCTCGTGGGATTCGAAATATTTATTTAGATAAGAGCAAGCAGGTTGATGAACCATTCTTTATATTATCAGGTCTGTTGTAATTGAATTTCCGCATAAGTACGTATTCTAGGAGATTATTTAATCGTAAAAAATCAGCAATGGGTCGAAAGATCGCACTTGTTGTTTGTCTGCTGTAAAAATCAATAAATATAACTCCAATCCCTTTATTTATAAAGCAAGCAGGAAACTGATAGTCATATCTCTGGGAATTATGCTAATAAGTTAGTAAAAATTCACATGACTTCACTAATATTATACTATTTACTTGCAAAAAAAGATCTATTGTTGATCAAATCTGCTGAGGTTAGCTACTTGGGGTATCGTATAACCAGATAGTATGTGCATAGATCGGATGCATTGCAATTTTCTGCAAGGTCATTTATGCAATTATTCGGTTAGTTAATTAGACGGATTGGGATTACTTACGGGTGCCTCCATCAAGCCGCCGCCGAGACCAGCCAAGCATAAAGCCGCATACAGATGCTCCGTCCGGGTCGAAAAGTGAAACATTAGCCAGGCAGCCAGTATGGGCAGATTGACAAACTGTAAGACGATACCAGTTAGAGTTACCAATGCAAATGCTTAAATAATAACAAAAGATCACGCGGTTAAGAGCAGCAGCATAATTGCACAAACAAAGCAAACAGCCACCACAATAATACCGACTTAATATCACGTGTTTTTTGTTTCCTCTACGATTATTTTGAGTTCAGTATGTCAATGTTTTGTTTGGTAATACGAGATATATCGTTAGGTATCTGTTATTATCTTGTTCATCTCACCTGCATAGCTCTGCGCTTGCCCAGCGGTTGGGTGAGCACTCCCGAGAAGAGGCATCCCAATGGCACACAAATCAGATTAATCGAACCTGATAAAATATGATTAGCATTCGCCTAAAAACATCTCAAGTTGTGACTTACTAAACCATGAAATTTCGTCCTTGTTAAGCACTATATCACCACTGTGTTCACTGCGTCCTTCGCCGCCTTGTATGGCGGGTATGACAATTGTGGGAAACCCCAGAGTCATGCCATAGCCTGGAAAAATATTATTAAATTTCTCACTTGGAACTCAGAACTTTAAAATCAAAATATAACTAAGCAAGTTACTGTAAATTTAATAAAAATTCATTATAATATAATAAACAATTATTTATGCAACAATTCAAGTTTTTTTTTTTTCAAAATTGATTAGACCGACTTTTGTAGCTTTAAATAGTGTGTCTGTTTATGTGACTAATTGTAATTTATACTCTTAACCAGTCGATTTTAAAGCAGTATTAAAAATTGTTTGACTTTTAAATATATGTAAAATGAAAAAATAAATTTACAAAATCAAACATCTCTAAAATCAAATCGGCCTCATCAAAAAAGCTGTTGCATAATGTTATTGTAAGTTTTTTTTTTTTGAATCGAAGAAGTTTTTCTTTAGTAAAATTTATACAGAGTACAGTGAAATATAAAAATATAAAAAGGAGTACTGAGTACAGGTTATTTACCGAATAGCAATATGTTCTTAATACTAACAGCAATAAACTGTGGCAGGGCCCGTCGAAAGTTGCTGACTTCCACATCAGCCATGCCGGAAATGCGCCGATTGTTGTTGTTCATGCCATTTTGCATAAATAAAGGACGATCGTTCAGCGCGCTAATAAAAACAATAATAATCAAATCAAGTTTCTTATTAGTTGGGCAATTATTTTTAATTTTGTATTTATGTATGTATAAATGCATTTAATTTAATTAGTATTAATTTTTATTCGTTTTTATCACTCAATCTGTTGTTTATTTTACACAAGTTTCTAATTAGTTAAGCAATTCTTTATTCGCTTTGTATATATAAATGAATTAATTATAATTAATATTAATTTTTATTAGTTTTTATCAGCCGATCTTTTGTTGATTTTACCCATTTTTCTCAGGCGCTGCATTTGCCTTGCCATTGAACATCGTGTCGTATACTTGATTTCTTTATTGTGATTTCTTTAATCGCTTGGGATTTTTGGTTTGTTTTGCGTTTGATTCAGGTATTTTGCATAGTTAGCAAACTGCAAATTAACTGCAAGTGCAAAATGTTATTAAATTTAAATTCGACACTGGCAACATAGCGTATGCGTTATGTTTTGAATGCTATTAAAACAACCTTGATCTTCCTATTTACCGCGGCCAACTTAATGCATAACTTGAGCTGCTATTGTGAATCCTGTCACACTTGAACTGCGCGCCAATAGCTATTGTGAACGATATTCAAAGTGCGGGCAACTTAACAAAGAGTTTGCCACTTATTATTATAATTTTTTTCAATTACCGAATTGTACAAATTTGAGCAGTTAAATTAATTATTCAAGAGGCAAACTGCTGTGTCACTCTCACTGTTATTGGCTTTCTTTTTCTCATATTTGTTTCACTTAACGTGTTTTCAGCTCGTTCATCATTCGCCTGGGAACGCAGATCTTTTTTTTTTGACACAAATTGTTTTGGGCAAATTGTTTAAATTTTATTTAACCATTTTTGGGCTTTTAATGACTATGTGGGCGCTGGTTATTTCATTTGTAAAAATCAAATAATTAGCTGTTCTTATAGCTTAAATAAATGCTTGACAACTGAAAGTAAATCTTCTATGTTTACGTTTTGTTGCCGGATCCCGTTCGAAGTAAAAGATCAACTTTTATTGAGCAGCAAAAAGAATTCGCATATATCTTATATATCTTGATCTCAGCTGACTGCGTATGTACATGTGTATATATAAATATGATAAGCAGCAACTGCTTTAAACCAGTTAAAATACCAGGTTCAGCGCACTAAGGACAACAATAATCAGGTTCTCAAACTAGCTTTACCCGTAATGAAACAACAGTAACTTTTACTATCCTGTTAATTTCCAATTTTATAGTAGGTCATCTAAAACTTGACATCTTTTAGTACATCCATTACAGAGCTAATGCTCTTCCCAAAGCCGCACCTCCGAAAGAAACCTTTCACCTACTGCATCACATAACCGAGGGCTATAATTGAAAATTTGTTTGTGTTTTATTTTTGGGGTTTGCTCTCTTGATATTTTATTTTTATTTTTCTATTCCGTCGGTACCCTGCACCAGCTGGTACACTCTTGAAGGTATGGCAGGTCTCTCAAGTGATCAGCTGAAGAGTTTCTTATTTTAAATATATATTCCATATGTTATGGTTTGTTATTGAATAATTAAACTGGTTTTAGGTAGTCAACATATTTATGGTTGGGAAATTTAATTAATGACTGGTGATTAGCGATTATGTTCAATCACATGATGTTGAAGAAATGAAATATTCATGTTTTGTATTCGCTTAATTTATGCATCTTGTTTACGCAATGAAGTTTTCTTCTAATGTTACAACAAAATTATGAATTCAATTGCAAAAAGCAGAAGCTTAATAATTATCTGTAATTTCACATAGCTAACAATCTGATATCTTAAGAACAATTTGTCCCACTCATTTTGGTTCTGCGAAAAATGCAGATTCCTGGCTCGAATTTCGACCGGTTTTGCATCATTGGTTTATACCATGTACCCATTAAATGGGCAAAACCAGGGTAACTTGGTGGTATTTCAAGTAAAATTTGTTTTTTTTCCCAAATTTTATTAGCTCTTAAAACAAAAAATCCGGGTTTCATTGAAACCCATCAATTGGGTAAAACCACAGTTAATAACAAAATTATAGAAACTATATAGCTTGGATAACTTTAAACGCAGAAGTTTGTTATTTCACAAATATTTCCCGACATTATTAGTATTTTCTGAAAGCGCACTAAAATCGGTTCATGAACACCGAGGCTATTGATGAAACAATTTATTTTTTTCGCTCGCCCTGAAGAAATAGGAAGAAGAATCATTGCTGCTGCTATATTCTATAGTCGGGCGCGTCCGACTGATTGGCTACGTCCTGAATGGTTTTTTGAATTGTTTGTTGTGGGTTCAATCTTTGTTTTGAAAATGCTGCACGTGACCCAAATTCACTTGTTGCCAACTCGTTAAACAATAAGTTTGGGCCGGGGTGTACACCTATGTACACATATGTGCTTATAAGGCCAATAACAGTAAACCACAGCGCAATCGGAATGCCAATTACTAATGCTATTGCGATACGCCGCAACCGGAACCATAGACTTGTAGGAAACTTGTTAAATAACTTTAGGTTTATAGCCGCACACGACAGAAATTAAGGTAAAGAATTTGCAGTTTTGTTACACTGGGGAAAACCCTTGGTAATATTTAAATTTAATTATTATAGCTGGGAATTTTAAATAATTATTTATAATTATTTATTTATAGCCTGTCTACATTTTGCATTTGCCGTTAATTTGCCGTTACACTTTAAATTGTTTCGCCTTAAACAGAATTGTGCGCTACGCTTTAGGCCAACATCTTCACGCGTCGCGCGGTCAAAACAAACTGAAAACGAACCAGAAGCTCAGCTCGGCATTTACAGCACTGGCAAAAGATAAAAGCAACAAAAGCAAACACAAATAGGTTTGTTTGCTTTAAACGCAGCTTACAAAACAGCCGATTGACTCTCTCTCTCTCTCTCTCTCTCTCTCTCTCTCTTTCTCAAAGTCTCTCTCTGTTGCGCTCTGCAGTCGAAGCTTTTGACGACAAGCTCTGTCGCTGCATTTGTAACCGTCGATTTAACGATAATCCCAGGTTATCTTTGATTAACGCAACGCCTATATATCTGTATGCCAGCTTTAGATTTAGATTTTAAAATATCTTTAGTGTTTTCGAACCGATTTTAATGCGCTTTTCAGTATGGTGAAATATAATGATAGATATTATATATTCCTAATCACAACTTTCTATGTTTAATATTGCGCTTTTTATTCGGCATTGAATAGGTTTAATGGGATATTGGCATTCAAAATTTTAAATAAACCTAATCTGTTAATATTTAATTCAAATGGAAAAGCTTAAAAAAGATTTTTAAAAATTTTACAGCCGTAAATCTAGCGTATTTCAGATTAGAAACGATTTGTATAGGTAAATTTCGGATGGAAAAAAAAAACAAAACAAAAACTGATGCATTAAATCATATTAATATATTAAATGAGTCGATGGCCTTAGCAGCAAGCACTCCCTTCCCTTAGTTATTATATTTTTTTGTATAATAATTAATCTTGTAAATAAATAAATAATATATTAAACGAATTAAGCAATTCAAGATTTATGTAAAATTTATGCTGTAAATTATAAGTCTGTAGCATTAGGAAAACTTTAAGTAAGAAATAAATAAATTATCAACTACTTTTGACTTATTTCTTTAAAAAATCTAGTTGAAAATAAAACATGGCAACCAAGCACAGTAACCGTTACGAATAGTTATGCTCTTTATATATAGAATCAAAAAATAAAATCAATTAAATCCGCATTACAATTCACATGTATGGTATATGTATAGGTGCATACATACATAGATAAGTATGTACATACATACAGACGGCATACGATAACTAAACTGCTGATTGTTATTGTTGTTCAACGAAGCTTTACTAACGGACAAAGCGGACAATGCTGCCAGATTGACGGCAAACTAACAGCTTACAAGCGACCCATTAAATACAAGCAACAAATACAAAAAATACAAAAATAAAATACAAATAATTCAAAGAATTAAATGGCCGAGAGAGAAATTTAAACAGGTTGTTCAATTATAAAAAATAAAAAAAAAACTTGCACACACCATCAATTAATTTTAAAGCTCAACTGCAGTGAATTGTAAATATTATAGTAGTATTTACAGACATAAATCAGAGTTTGTTAGCATTTAAATTTGATTGTACCTTACACTTATTAATTTTAGCTATTAACAGTTAAATTATAAGCTACTGCGCTAATTTGTGTTAAACAGAAGTGTATCCCAGAGGTGTTAGCAGAATAACAACAAGTGCAGCTATTTGTAGTTCTCACTGGCGATTATTTCATCAAATGTAGCTAAATTCCAAAACAGCTCATCATTAGATCTCAAATTGCAAAAAGATTTGTTATAATTTGAAACAGGTTTGTTGCAAGCAAGATGCATCAATTTTAGGTATTGTTAAGCTTCACCTCTAGAGTGTTTAGATTAGTGCCCAGGGCCGTTTTTTGCCTATTGAGGGGTCCTAGGCACTTATCTTACAGGGGCCGGAAATCTACAGAATTTTTTGAGCGTTTGAAATTATAGAAAATGTTGAATTTGAACTTCAACTTCATAAAAATTAATATAAAAGTTATACAAATTGTAAATAATAATTACTATTCAATTTTTATTGACAATTATTAAAAATGAAATGCAAATATCTTTTAAACCGCGTTGAGTATTACGAATATTCATTCATTCCCACGCTAATGGTTTTTTTGTATTTATTGGTAAACAAAATAGCGAAAAATAATGTAAATTCATACATTTTATTTCCATATCCTTACGGTTTATACAATTTAAAAAAAATAAAATAAATAAAATATATATTATTATGTTAAAATTTACTTTACGCTGAGTTTTATCTCTTGCAACTTAGAAATACACTCTGCCTGATAAATAAATATCTTATTTTCACTCTATGAAGTTTTAAAACTAATCTCTTCACAAATAACTTAAACTTAAATTATGTATATATTTTATATTTCATGTATTTTATTAGCTTATATTTTGTAATATAAAAGTTTTTGGCCGCCCCATCAATCAAGGGGCCCGTGTCTAGTGGCAACTCCGGCCCTGCTCATCCACTCATACGCAATTCATCTTGATTTCCGTAGAGTTTGAATCGCTCTCAATTTCCGAACTGGCGTGCAAAGCGAAGGTCATGGGAGGCAACAACAACAAATACAACAGCAACAAATTATTGTAAATTGTTTGTAACAAGTGTTTTTCTATTTGTTGTTGTTTTTTGATGCATCTCACACGTGATGGCTGGCAGTGATTTATGTTTACTTTTTTTAATTGCTTGACGTTTGCTGCCAGACACTTCTGAGCTGCACAATTTTCCCACTGGACACAATTAACGGAAATGTAAGATTTAAATAATTTATAGCCTCAGCCGATTATATAAGCGATCACACGCACACCTTTGATTTTCGAGTACCTTAATTGTTAATAAACAATTTTGGCATGACTTTCAGTTTGTTTTATTTATGGTGATGCAAGCGGATATAATTGTTTAAACATAAATTTGTATTTACGTACAACGTTGGAGTCTGCCGACTAATATTTCTGCGTAAGCGAAACTCCGCCATTTCAAACAATTTGATAATTATTTTCAAAACAATTTAGAAGTTTTCCATTCCAGAGCTGGCAACGCACTGAAGCCCAACTTCTATTTTTTCTTTAGCTTAACGCTGGGTTTAGCATACGGACCAAAAAATCGCATTAAGCGAGCCAATAAAATTGTTGTTTAACAAATTAGCTGCAAACTGTTAATTATACGACGCACATACTGCTTTGTGGGAGGTGGTAAGGTGTTATGACGTGGCTTGCCCCAATAATTTGTGTTATAACTACATAAAGTATTAGAAAATGTGAATTTTAAGCCTTGAAAGGCGATATGCTGTTTAACTGAGATTTATATTTAAACTTGGCGCCATGTTTACGTGAACACACTGTGATGCACATGACGAGGCTTTGCGTTCGTATTCGCTCTCTCACTCACGCGCACAACCAGTGCTGCCAGTTTTATTCCATAAAAAAGCTAGATATAACGGTATAATAAAAGCAAGAATTTTGCAAGAATTGCAGAAAAAACTGACAAAAAGCTGAATGATTATTTTTAAAAAGTCAAAATTGCCGCTACCCGCAATATAAAAATGTTCTCCAAATACACAGCAATTTTATATAGCTTTTAAAAACAGATCTAGGGGAAAAAAAGCGCATTTGGCAACAGTGCGCAACCATGTTCGAGCCAAACAAGTTGCAGTTCGTGTGCCGGCCTGCCGCAAGCAGGTTGCAGTTGCAATGGTAACACGAGTCTTGCCGCGTTTTTTACCTCGTCTGCATAAACAGTTTAAATTATTTGCTGAAACTCAATTGAAAATGTCAAGTGGAAATGCAGAAGCAACGCCGGCCAAACGTGCCACACCGCTGACAATAGGCACCCACAGCGGCACCTTCCACTGCGACGAGGTTGTGGCCTGCTTCATGCTGAAACAATTGCCGGAATACGAAAACGCGGAAATCTTCCGGAGTCGTGACGACAAGGCGCTGCGTGAGAAATGCGATATTATCGTGGACGTGGGCGGTGAATTCGATCACGAGAAGAAATGGTACGACCATCACCAGCTCAGCTTCAAGGACACCTTCCAAACCCTACGCCCCGAAGCCAAGGAAGACTTCGACATTAGGTAAGAGCTGATAAGTTATTAGTTGTCTAATAAATCCAACTAATCCCCTACTTCTGCTATCATTTTGCAGACTGAGCAGCGCTGGACTGATTTATTGCTACTACGGCGAGCGCGTCATTCAAAGTATTCTGAAGCGTGAGCGCAATCTGCAGTTATCTGAGCAAAATCTGAAACTGGCCTTCAAGCAGATCTATAGGAACTTCATCAGCGAACTGGATGCCATTGATAACGGCGTGCCCATGTTTGAGGGCGGGGAGCCGCGCTACAAGATCTCCTCCCACCTCTCGGCGCGCATCGGCAAGCTAAATCCCTCCTGGCAGCAGCGGGAAGCCGATGAGAACGCACTTTTCCAGCAGGCGATGGCCAAGGCCGGAGCTGAGTTTGTGGAGAATGTGCTGGAAGTGGCCTGCTCCTGGATTGCAGCACGGGATCATGTTCGGGATGCGCTGAAACAGGCGAAGACGGTGCATGAAAGCGGACAGATTCTGTTGCTGGCGATGTTCTGTCCCTGGAAGGCGCACCTGGCGGATCTGGAAAGGGAATACCAAGTGGAGGGGCAACCCAAGTTGGTTGTATTCAATGATGGAACCAGCTGGCGGGTTGCAGGCGTGCCCATAACGCCAAGCAGCTTTGTGGGACGCAAGTTTCTGCCCAAGCCCTGGCGTGGTCTGCGGGACGAGGAGCTGTGCCAAGTGGCGGGCATCGAGGGTCTGGTGTTTGTCCACCACACGGGCTTCATTGGCGGCGCCAAGACCAAAGAAGCTGCGCTGGCAATGGCCAAGAAGAGCATAGAACATGCGGATGAATAATTTATGTATTTATTTATTTAATGTCAACTATGTGTAGGCGACAGAAAAATTAAAAATTGTATAAATTAATTGAAATTAGATTGAATCAAAGTTTATGCTTAAGATATCTGGGTGGGGATATTAAGAGAATAAACTGAAATGAAATTCAACCAGTATTTGCTGAAGGGATTGCGGAAAACCTAGAAAAATTCAATCAGAGCAGAGTTAATATAATAAATTAAAATATGTATAATACAAAGGCATTATTGAAATTAGAATAAATTAAAGTTTTGAGCTCAAGATAAAGTGTTAGGTATCGAAGGATAGCGTATTTAATAGATGGATTGTAGGATATCCTGTTTAATAGATGGATTGTAGAATATCCTGTTTAATAGATGCATTTTTCAATAACGTATTTAATAGATGCTTTGTAGGATATCCTATTTAATAGATGGATTGTAGGATATCCTGTTTAATAGATGGATTGTAGGATATCCTGTTTAATAGATGAATTTTTTTAATAACGTATTTAATAGATGCTTTGTAGGATATCCTATTTAATAGATGGATTGTAGGATATCCCGTTTAATAGATGGATTCTTGGATAGCGTATTTAATAGATGGATTGTAGGATATTCTATTTAATAGATGGATTGTAGAATATCCTGTTTAATAGATGGATTTTTGAATAACGTATTTAATAGATGCTTTGTAGGATATCCTATTTAATAGATGGATTGTAGGATATCCTGTTTAATAGATGGATTTTTGAATAACGTATTTAATAGATGCTTTGTAGAATATCCTATTTAATAGATGTTTGGGCAAGACGCTGTGTTATGGGCCAACTATAATGACTTTGATCCGTAAAATTGCAAAAATAAATGCAGTTGGTTGGGAACCTTACAAATTTTATTTGTTATTTGTTTCGTGTTTAGGGTTGAATTACAAAAGGAAATAAATGTTTAATCCATGCGCGTCTTCAGCGAGCGCTCCGTGATCTTGTCCTTCTCGATGATGTAGACGGTGGCGCCCCAGCCGCTGATGGCGTCGCGATCGAAGGCGTTGACCATCGACTGGGCGATCACCTCGAAGAGCTGATCCGGCTCCAGATCGGGGCGCCATAGCGTCTCGCACATGCCGTACAGCTGCTCGGCGCAGGTGCCGGCTACGACAAAGTCATCCGGCTCATTGGGGCAGCCGATGAGGTCCATGTTGCAGATGAAGGGCTGCATGGTCTTCGGATCCAGCCCAGCGACCACGGGCTCAATGAAGTAGGGTCCAAAGCGGTGCTCGTAGAGGAAACTGGAGAGCATGGCCGAGAAGGGTTTTGGCGACATCTCGCGGTTCTCCTTCGTCTCGTACAGATTCTTGCGGAACATCAGACGATCGCGTACCGTCAGGATGTCCGTCTGCAGTCCCGTTAGGCCCAGGAACATGCGAGGCGCAATGTGAAAAACTTTCTTAAAGTCTGTGGAAATTGTTTGAGCCTGCACACCGAAGCGATGATCAGTGGCAATCGCCACGCAGTCCTTGCCGCGCATGGCAACCACACAACCACCGTTATAGGCCAGAATCGACATTGCTGCTTGCTCTTTTAGCTGTTTATTAATTTAATATGCCAAGAAATTTGCTAAAATGCCAAACGCCGCTTCGATGATGACTTTTTGTTTCTGCTCGTAGGTACGACGTTGCCGGACTGACTGCACGAAACGTGCTTAAAAAGACAGAACATTTGTTGAATGAAGTGGCAACCTTATCGATATGTCTAATTTGAGACATTCCACCTAGAGCTGTGCTTTTCAGTTCAGTTCAAAAAAGCAAGTTCATTCGTTTAATTTAAACAGTACTAGATTTTGTTATTTATTTTATTTTTTTTATTCACCCGACTAGAAAGTACAATCATTTACATTATTTTTTATTCAGCCTATTATTTATATTCATTTGTGATGTACATGTAAATGTACAAATACTATTAATAATTAGTAATTAATTAAAATAAGTGATTTAAACTCTCAAACAAAAAATTTATTAATTTAAACCGAGAATTTAAATTAAAGTAAAATAAAATCCAAGACTAAGACTGTTTTTATCTTAAAAAATATAAATATATTAAAGAATAAAATGACTATCGAATGAGCTGATGAGCGATACTCACGGAGTCAGTTCGTTCGTGCACTTTATTGAGTAGTTCGAGCGAACTGATTCAGAGCGCCTCGACACATCTCTAGTGAGCAACTGATTCAGTAACACGATGTTCTGCCAATATTAAAAATTGTACATTGAAAAGCAACCAAACTAAATGCATGAAGCAACGGCAGTGTTGCATGCCCCGTTTTATTGCTCACATAAACAATTAATACAGCTTTAGTAGAGCGAACCAAGCAGCAGCAAAAATCATTGGTAAGTCGCCTGCAACTTGCACAACAAAACTGAATAATTTGCACATATGTATAAATATCTATATATATATATATGTATATATAATATATATATATAGGAAACAGAGGCATAATGGCTGAGGCAATGGTCGTGGAGGACCGTGCTGCGGCGCCCAAGCGCTTTTTCTGTCACATGTGCAACGTGGAGATCAACATTCCAAGCAGCGACTTCACCTGCCCCCTCTGCTCCAACGGCTTCGTCGAGGAGCTGGCCGCCAACGAGCCGGAGCTGTCCAGCAATCCGGATGCCAGCACCAGCAATGCCGTAGGCGGCGGGGGCGGGGCGGGCGTAGGGGGCGGAGGAGTTGCCCCCAATGTCCCTAATGCTCCCAGCAATGCGCTGCTCAATCTGGACTCGTTGCGCAACGATCTGGTGTCGCTGCTGAGCATGCGGAATGTGCCCAATCTGGAGATCACCATCGAGCCCAATCGTCGCCACATCATGAACATGAATGAATCGCTTGGAGGCGGCAGTGGAGGCGGGAGCGGGGCTACGGTCAGCGGTGGCAGCATTGCCGGCGGACGTGTGCGTCCGGCCAACCTGGATCGTCTGGACAATGTGCTGTATGACTTTCTGCAGAGCCTGCCGCTGGCCGGTGCCACGGCGGAAATTGTCACCGGCACCGGAGGCGGCGGCGGTGGCGGCAATTCGCATATGTTCTTCATGGGCAATCCGGGGGATTATGCCTGGGGACGCGAGGGGCTGGACACGATTGTCACACAGATGCTCAACCAGATGGAGACGCTGGGACCGCCGCCGCTCTCCGCGCAGCGCATCAACGAGATACCAAACGTGCGGATCAGCGCCGAGCAGGTGGAACGCAAGCTGCAGTGCTCCGTCTGCTGGGATGACTTCAAGCTGGACGAAACCGTACGCAGGCTGCCCTGCTCGCATCTCTACCACGAGAACTGCATTGTGCCCTGGCTGAATCTGCACAGCACTTGCCCCATATGCCGCAAGTCGCTGGCCGGAGGCGACGACAACGTCGACGATGTGGAGATCGAGAATTATCTGGGCATGAACAGCTTCGGGGACGGCAACAGCAGCGGGGGCAGCGGCAGTGGCAGCAACAGATCTGCCGCATCCAATAATGCATCTAGTCAAACGGCAGCGGAAACATCAACAACAGGAGCAGCAGCAGCTGCAACAGCCGGAGCAACAACCGGAACAGCAGCCGGAGCAACATCCGGAGCAGCAACCGGCACAGGAACACGCAACAACGTGTTCACCTTTGATGATGACAATATGTTTTTGGATTAAATTGTCGAATGAATCGGTTATGCTATATTTCTGATGATATTCAAAATCTGATGCCAGCTACACGTATACAAAATCCAAAAAATTATTTATAACAAGAACGCAAACAGAACATTTACAATTTGCATCCTCTCGCTTGTCCTTTGTTGTTGTTCAAATAAAAAACTGATAAATATGATTATATATATATATATACGATTAACGAATAATGCTGTTTTGTCAACTGCAGCAAGATCCTTTTGATAATAATAACATAATATACATATAAAGTAATATTATTTAAATACACACATAAATAATGTATAAATAACTGCAAGCATATTTATTGACTCGATTCGATTCGAATCTTTGAAATTATAATAATTGATTAACTAGCGACTAGTTGTAAAATGACTTTGTAAGGCACGCAACATTGTTCTCAGTGCAACATTTGTAAATCACAACGATTATAATATTAAATATGAAAACATCATAATCGGTACAAGCTGGGTTCTATCTTTAATTTTCAAGCATTGATCTTTTCGATCGATGCACGTCTAAAAATCGATTTAATCGAAATAATCAATGTAAGGACAAAGTAGATAAGTCGGATCAAAAAAATCCTGTAATTTACAATGAATTTAACAAGAAATCTTAAAATCGATTCTCAAATAAAAAGAATCGGTTTAATCGCCGAGAAAAAAATCAATTAAGTCGAATCGAATCGAAGCTCAGCTCCAATAAAAAGTTTTAATCACAGTTTAACATTTCTGCAGCTGCGCAATAGGAAAATATTTTCAAAATGGCAGTCAGCTGTTGCCATCGATAGTGCTTATGTCGATGATTTTCAAGTCCGATCCTGACAAAGTTAATAATCCTGTATTTCCCATTTTTCAATGGAATCGATTCAATCATTTTAAAAATTGAAAAAAAAATTTTTAAATTTGTTTTATTATGAAAAAAATAGAGAGGTCACACAATTGGACGTTAAAACAAAAAAAAACACAAAAATTAATCTTTTTTTAAAGCTAGTCACAATTTTTAGAAAATTATTCTTTTTAATAAATAGTAATTGATATTGCTATTAAAAATATTAATGTTGAAAAAAAAAATGTTAAAAATATTCTGAAAACATCGATAATATCGGAATGGCCATCGATAGTTTTGAGGCTCTATTCGCAATCAGCTGGCAACGCCGCGCACAAACATTACTGTTTATCTGCAAGAGTTTGTGTGTGTGTGTGTGTGTGTGTGTGTGTGTGTGTGTGTATTGTGTTAAACGACAAAGGCGCAAAGTTTAAGCCAAATAAAATTGTTTATAGCCAACGCAGAGGTAAATAACAATATGGCCAATAAAACCCAACTTGTTTAGCTGCCAATTTACAGCCAACAGCAAGACAATGGCTTGTAGCAATGAAATTGTTTTGCTCACCGAAGTGGTAAATACAGAAAACAATACAAAAACTGCTATATATATTTGAATAATCCAAGTAAACAACTTGCACAGGTGCGTGAGCAATATCTGCGCTATCTGGAGCGTCAGCTGCAGGATAATGTCTCGGTGTGGGCGGCGAAGTCCAGAAATCATCACAAGCCCACAGCGCTGGCCTGCGTGGAGCGCAGCCTGAGAACTTTGGAGGCGCGTGCCATTAAAGCCAGCCAAGTGGCCCAGTTATATCAGCGAGCCATGGTCAAGATGGTAAGAGAATGTATATAAAATGTATATAAAATATATAACAAGACACTCCACCTCCCTCAGCCTAGTGCGTCAAATTGTCTGTGCCATATCTTAGCTGTTTCTTATCCAATCGAAACGAAATTCATAGCGTCGATAGAAAATATTATACGCTAGTTACATGCCAAATTACAAATCCATAGCTTTACAACTGTGGCTACAGTAATTTTTTGTGATTTGCGCAGGTAGGGGGAGAGGTATACAAAATCTAAAAAAAGCTCGTTCTGCTTACTGTTTAGGAGAACCTAAATGCCGAATATGCTGTCTCTAGCTATTGTAGTTGCTGAGATCTAGGTGTTTATACAGACGGACATGGCTATATCGACTCGGCTTGTCGTACTGATCAAGAATATATAGTTTGTGGGGTCTGCCACCCGTGCTTCTAGGTGTAACACACTTACTTTACTTTATTTTATTTTTTTTTTTTAAGTAAAGTATCTAATAATAAGCATATTCTTGCAGATTGCCGCTGTGCGCCGCAACACGCAGGAATCCCGCTTGGCTGAGGCGATCTTGGAGCAAATGCAGCAGCAGCAGGAGGATGAAATGCAGCTCATGACGAACTCAACTGAAAGAGAAGCAACGGCCAGCATGGGTAATGGATTTGCCAGCTACGCTTTGGGCCAAAAAATCGATTTGTTTCAGGCCATGCTGGCGGCAAAAGCAGAGCAACAGCTGCAGTCAGAATCTCAAGCAGAAACTGCAACAGACACCGCAGCAGTTGAGGCAATGCCAGCGACGCCCGAGTCCGGCTCAGAGGATGCCATAGCGCAGGAGTTGGCCAAGCTCTTTGACGATGAGCCGCCCGACTTGAATGCAATATTTGGCATTGAAATCGACAGCGAAACGACCAGCAACGAAGTGAAGCCAAAGCCAAAGGTCAAAGTAACCAAAGCAACCAAATCCGCCTCTTCCCCCTTGCCGGCATCGCCCACGTTGCCACTAAGCTGCCAAGAAGCTGATCTGCGGCACAGTCGCTGGCCCTGCGAGCTGTACGCGCAACGGAGGCGCCTCAACAGCTGCCTGGTGCGGCTGCTGGACGCGGATTGGCGCTGCGAGACGACGCTGCGCGAGAAATTCTATACGCTGTTTGGCGAGGACAGCGACGATGAGTTCGCCGCACAGATCTGCAGTCCCAGCATCGATCTGGTCGATGAGGTGCTGCTCTCCAGCTGCATCTTGCGCATTCGGCCCTGGATTGTGCGGCATCTGATGCGCGCCCTGCAGGCGGGCCTAATTGCCAATCGCTTCCTGTTCAAGAAACTGGCCAAAACGCTGGCCAGCCACATCATCCACATCAATCCCTATCCCAGCGAGGCGCAGATCAAACTGGCCGTGGAGCAGGTTTTCTGCCTGCAGCCCGCAGGCGTGCAGAATGCGGCTGATCTGGAGACGTTGCCGCTGGTCTATATAGATAAATATGAGCCCAGCGATTCCATTTGTTAATTAGCGTTCAGATCAGTCGGACGTAACCGACTGTAGGAGACCCTTTACTTTGTGTAGATCGATCAGATTACAAACTCAATCTGAGGCTCAAGCACAAATGAATTAATTGTGGCATATCTTCGCTGTTTCTTTAATATTGCGACTGTTGTCGTGCTTAAAGCCTGGGAGATCCATGAGGCAGGTGCGGTTTTTTGCGACTTTCGAGGGAAGGTATCCAAAATCTATAACAAACTCGTACTGCTTACTGAATAGGAGAACCTAAATTCCGAACATGGTGTCTCTAGCTCTGATAATTGCTGAGATCTAGATGCTCATACAGACGGACAGACAGACATGGCTATATCGACTTAGCTCGTCATCCTGATCAAGAATATATATACTTTATGGGCTTCGCCACGCCTCCTTCTGGCCACACATCTGCTCTTTGGACTAACTTAATAGACCCTTTTTACATTTTTAAAGTAAAGGGTCTATAAAAAAACAAACTTTTTTTGCCTGTTCATTACATTCTACCAAAGTTATAAACCCTCTTTTTACAGGGTATAGAAACGTACAATAAAGAGACACATGTCAATTATTTTTAGATGGTTTTTTTGTTGTTGTTTTGTTTAAATTATAATTAATTCAATGATTACAATAATATTTTTTGTTTTCTTCCAGCACATCTCTCTGCTCTGCTCACTTTTCTTTTATAATTATATAAATTTTAATATATTTAATAAACGATACATATAATATAGTTTTTGACGACGAAATTGCGGCTGCTCCTCTGCCCCTCCCTGCTGCTCATCCCTCTCTTCCCTACTGCTTCTCGGCAGCTTGATCTTGTAATGGTTGTTGCTGTAACGGTTGTGATTGTTGTTGTTGTTGTTGGTACTTCTACTGCAGTTGTTGCTGTTGGGGTGTTGTTGCTGATGTGTGCCTGTTGCTGTTGTGTTGCAGTTGCAGTTGCAATTGTTGTCGCTGGCCTCTGGCTGCCGTTGCATCGACTGCAGCAGCCACAACCTTCGCTTCTTGCCTGTTGTGTTTGTTGTTCTAAATGTTGTTGTTGTTGTTGCTGTGGTTGTTGCAATTGTTGTTGCTGTTGTGTTTGTTGTGGTTGTTGCTGATGTGTAGTAACTGAGACACTACCTAGTATCGGGTATTTGATTTGTATTTGCCGCCGCATTCGCATTCTGTTTGTATTTCTGTTGCTGCTGCTGCAGTTGCTGCTGTGAACCCGTGGCAGCCTCCGCTGCCTGCCCCCGCCCGCGCCTTCCCCCCTCAATGCCGCCACGATCAGCTGCCGTTGGCCGAACGCCAGCACCAGCTGCAGTAGCTGCCGCTGTTGCTGCTGTTGCCGCTACTGTGCTGCCAACTGCAGCAGCTCCGCCAACGCCCCCGCCAGCCCCCGTTGCCGCTGTGGCAGCTGTTTGTGTGGTGGCCGCCGCATTGTTGGCCTTTTTGTTTTTAATGCGATACTCGTCGCACACAAAATCCTCCGGCGACGTCTGTTGCATTTGATTCACCTGTCGCACCACAGCGCGTTGTTGCTGCTGTTGCTGCTGCTGCTGCTGCTCATCCGCATTGTTGTTGAGCAGCGTTTCCTGCTGCTGCTGCTGTTGCTGCTGCATTTGGCTGTCGCCGCCGTTCTGCTCCTTATTTACATTATCACTCATGGCCAGGCAATCGCCGTCCTCCTCGCTGGCCGCATTCAAGTCCAGATCCTCCGTGCAGAGCAGCGACAGCAGCAGCGACTGCACAAACATCGACCTGCAAGGCAGAGGCATAAGATTAGCAATTCAACTGATAAGATATATAATTAGGGGTGCAAATATAGTTGAGACGAAGATAAAGACGAGCAAATTGATTGCATTTCGAGTAAGCTAATAGATAGGTATAGATGATGGAAGGTATAGATGATGGAAGGTATAGATGATGGAAGAGTTCTAAGCAGACTCCTTCAGGAGGTACAATAGATCTTTTAGGTCGCAGTGCTGAAGTCCCCCCCACCAATAATAATAACTAATAGATGTAGAAACATAAACTGCCTCCACACAAAATATGGAGCATAAAGCCCAATAAACTGCTAAACTATATCAAAAGTTTCAATATCAGTGTTCAGAGATCACCAAAACCCCATAAGAAAGCTCTACATAAAAGGTCAACTTCTGATCTGACAATCTTGTTACAAGAACATTTGATTCGATTTAAAATGTAAAGTAAAATAATTAAAAATAATAGGATCTGCCACGCCTCTATCTGCCTGTTTTGTATAGATTGTTACAAAGCTATTTACTCTTTTTTTACCCACTCCATGTGTACAGGATATTACAACAGAACTCATTCCATTAATTTGTCAACTAATTTCATCATTTGTTTAATGAGCTGTGTCAAGACAAATAAACATTTGTGGAGCACGCAAAAATGAAATTAAATGCGTTGATTACATTTTGAGAAATGCCGTACCACTTGTAATTGAAAAATGAACCAATTTGTATAGAGCTACAATCATGCCTGCTGATTGCGATATTGAAGAAAGAATAAAGCATTACTTCGTTAAAACTTAATTGATTTTTTATCAATCGAAAGGTAAATTCCATCGGTATCTAAAAGGAAATAATAGTCGAGCGCAGCTGATAATTAAAGAACCTGTAGTATGTTTTTGCATATCTTCGTTGTTTCTTATCCGATCGTATTGCAATGTACACTAACTTAATAGACGGTTTTATACTTTTTCAAAATACAAGAGTCTAACAATTTTAGCAATTTTAATAGAACTTCAACCATGCCTGTTTAGTCTTTTTTATTCTGACATTCTGGTAAAGAATAATTCAAAATTGGCTCTAATAGTTGCTGAAATCGCGTTCAAACAGACGATTAGACGGACAGACAGACAGAGACAGACAGGGCTAAATTAACTCAGCTTGTCATCCTGATAAAGTTAATAACTCTGTATTTCCCATTTTTCAATTGGTACAGGGTATAATAATTGCCAAACAACAGGCGATTCGCTGGCGTTTTGTTTACATTTTCGTTGAGCGAATTTAAAGAAATTCTTGAGTCTCGTCTTCGTCTTTATCTCGGTTCTATTGCGCACTTTGTTTGCCGTCTAAAACGCTTACCGTTCGGCACGCTTGCGCTCGACATCCGCCCACTCGGCATCCGTAAGCGTTGGCTGCATGAATTTAGCCAGCAAGAACTGCGACTGCGACGCCTCGCCAGCTGCCGCTTGGCTTGCAACCTGGCCAGACATTGCGCCGCCAGAGGACGCAGCTCCACTGCCATTGGCCGCTGGTCCGCCGCCAGTGCCAACGCTGATGCCCAGCGCATTGTTGCTGCTGCCGCTGCCGCTGCCGCCGGCGATGCAGCTGTTGCCAACCACCTGCCGCACACAAACGAGAGGCATCAATAAATGCTGATAAATATATATAGATTTTTATCGATTTACTTCTCTGAACGAGTTGGCGACGACGGTGCCGAATGGCACCTGCTGATGCCCATTGTTCGCTGTGATGATGGAGCCCACGGGCCACTCGGAGGTGCGAAGATTGGACGGGGCATTGACGCTGCCACTGGCGTTGATGACGCCAGCCGAGTTGCCACTGCCACTGCCAATGGCACCGCTGCTGCCGCCGCCTCCGTCCCCGCCTCCGGCACCAGTTCCGCCGCTGACCACCACAGCCGACATTGTGGCATTCGAATTCGATGTTGAGACTATGGGATGCGTGCGTCTTGGCAGCCGATCGATTTGGCGTGATGCCTGCAAAAGCGCAAATCGCATTTTAGCCAAATGAGGAGAACCGTAAATAGACAATGGGACGTCGTTTCTGCTTACCGTCGCCTGTTGTCGATCCATTTGCATCTGCATCTGCAGTTGTTGCAACTGCGACGTTGGTGGCCCGCCACGTCGCACCCCGGACAGCTGGGAGAGCAGCTCGGCAATGGGATCCACGGACTCCCTGCCCGATGGCGACAAGGCCGCCGTCAAGCCGCTCGACGAGCTGAAGTGCATCATGTTGGAGCGCCTGGTGCGCGGTCCGCCCAATGTGCGTCCTGGAATGCGACGCACTCCACCGCCATGGCGTATGGCCGAGGGCTCATCGTATTGCCTGTTAGTTAAGGCAACCAGTTGTCAAAAGATCAAAGAAAGTACACCATAAATCCCGTATTGTTAGCCTAATTACACTATCTAATTAAACTGTAAACTTTCACTATAATTTTGATATTCCGTTTCTTCGCTCTATTTGTGCATCTAAATTTAAACACAAAGAATTCAAGCACTTAATTATTATACCAACTATTTGTTTTTGAGCAAATTCTTCTAGTTTTTACGCTCTTAGCGATGCCAAACTATTTATGATCTCTTCGCTTCGGCGTAGAAAATTTCCTTTTAATGCAAATTGCAGCCATTTGACAAGTTGCCAAGTTTTTGTCGCGTGTTAAAATCTATCCGCCAACTATTTATGAATATATGCCAAATATATACATAAGTATTGTTTTTTCCTATTCACACATACGATATTTGTCGATCGAATAGTTTATCTTATTTAATTTAGCTTGAAAGGTTTGAAAGACATTTGTGCTAAATTGCGAAATTTCCCTTTTTAAGGATATTTTATGTAATTTCCCTTTTCAGTTTACCCTTTTATAACACTATGCTGTAAATGTTCCCATGCTTAGATAAATTAATTTCCTATTTTAGCGATATATTATATAATTTCTTTGTTCCTAATTTAACTTAAAAGGTTTCAAAGAAATTTGTGCTAGTTTAAATCTGAGAATTTCTTTCTCTAACGATATTTTATATTATTTCCCTTTTCAATTTTGTGAATATCCCTTTTTAGTTTAACTTTTTTTATACACTAAAATGTTCCCCTTTCCTTTTCTAGCGATATATGATATAATTTCCCTTTTCCAATTGCCACTATAATACCCCCCAGTTACACCTCTAAAAACCCAGCTTCAATTGCATATGAAATTCATTTGTAGTTTTAGAAAGGATATCAAAAAGGATATTAACTCTCGTGGTCCTTGCCGATGCTCCAATGTTAGATGACCAGCAAAGTCATCTGTGACTAGATTCGGCTCTCCGCCCGGTAATCCGGCACAAACGGGACAGACAACCTCCAGACTGGTCTCCGTGTGCTCGGCGGAAACGTGTTCCAGCAGTGTGGCATCACTGAAGCCCATCTTCTTGCAATAAGGACACGTGAACGATTGCGGCTGATCCGTGGTTAGCATCTCCCCGCCAAAATACAGCTCGATGTCGGCACGGGTGAGTATGCACTGCATGGGATGCTCAACCAGATGGCGAGTGGAGGTGACGCCATCCTCGAAGCAATCGGCGCACAGATCGTAGTCATAACAGATTAAGCACTTGTAGCGACGTCCGTTGAAGTTGCTTTTGAGACATGAATCGCAGCTGACACCTGCAACAAATTATCGATAGTCGATTATTATCGATAATCGATTATTATCGTGTATGTTATCGATGCTCACCTTCATGACGACTCATTATTCAGCAGCAGCAGCAACAACAGCAGCAACGGCAGCGGCAGCAGCGACGTCCTCACGTCCACGCAATAGTCGCCGTTCCCCTTGACCGTCGGACGATGCTGCCGCAGATTTCGAATCGAACTATTTAGATTTATCGTGAACTTCTGAATGAGCACTTATCGTATTTCTCTTGAAGATTTCCGTGTTCATGGGGCTGTGGCATACAATAGAGCTGTGTGGCAGAAAGACAAGTCGATAATCAGTTAATGTAAAAAACTAGTGGGATAATATCGATATGGGAAAGCGTTGAATATATTCCTTGATTTTATTGAAAATTTAAATACTTAAGAATCTAAAAATTCTGTTTTTTTATCTGTTCTTAATTTAACAGTTCAAATAGTTGCGGAGCTGAAATAATCTGTTCGAAAATAAAATGTATAAAATTAGTTTTAATAAGAATTAAATTAGTTTGTTTCTGTTAAATTTAAAATGACTATTTTTTTATGAAAAATATAAATATTTGTGGTATATAAAGCAAAATCTATATCAATAAATGATATTATCGATATACAAGCCCTAAAAATCGGAAATATCGATATGGCTGGATATCGGTTCAACCCGAATACAAATGTAAACAGATGACAACAAAGAAAAATCTGAAAGAAACAAACGGCGAAACTGAGGCCTAACACGCACACATATACACTAACACACGCGCACGTTCGCTCCAGCGTTGCCAATTTAGCGGTTTTGTATTAATACCTATTATAAATTTATTTTATAACTTTTAGCAAATATGTTTCATTTTTAATATTGTATATTGATTTTATTTTTGTTCTTTATTATTTATTTCACGCACTTTTGTTTTATTTTGTATCTTTATTTTAAGCTATTTTTTTCAGATATTTTCTATGGAAATGTAGCTATTTGTGGCAACACTGGTGCGCTCACTCATCGTCTTCTCACTCGCTCACGAGAGCAGCCCGCCCTCGCAGATGCAACATTTTTTTCCTGCTTCTTTAGTTTTCGTTTTTCTTTTCGCCTTTCTTTGCGAGACTCGCAGAGACGACGATTACGATTACGATTACGGTTCTTTCTCTTTGGTGTTACCTTTCGCGTTTGTCGCCCGAAAATCAAATGAATAGAGACGGGCAGAAAGGTATAAATCGCACAGTTCCCCTCACCCCTTTCGCTCTCTTACGTCTCGTCTTGCATTGAAATAAATTTCATTGTAGAATAGCGCAATTGAAGGCAAATAACGGCAGTGTTAAAGGAAAAGCGAATAAACAAAGTGCACAATAATATTTTAGCACTGTATAATATAAATTTTAACCATGCACAGTAAACATTTATTTTTATCTTTTTCCGTTTCGCGAAAATTTTCAACTCATTCGACCCGTCCGCCGTCGTCGTCGTCGTCGTCGTCGCCGTCGTGTGCTTTTGTATGTCGCTGCGCCCCCCCTTCCAAATCTAGCTCTCTCGAGTGCTGCCACATTTACGAAAAAGATGTTGCCATGACCGAACAATTTAACAACGAATTATTTACGTCTTTAATTGTTGCAGGCGTAAACAAATGTTTTTTCAGCCACACATTTGTATGCTTTGATATTCTCTTTTGTATATAATTCAATGCAATATGTGCCATCAGCTTTTCGCACTGGCGTTGCCACACCTCGGCGATACACGTATGGCAACGCTGCACAGCAAATGCAAAAGCTCTCTGCAATCACAGTGCTGGCCATTTCAATAGACAGCATTTGAACTTGGATATTTGCACAATATTTTGGATATTTTGGGCTTGGATATTGATAATATGCGTATTATCGATGTATTACGAATGGAGTTTTTGCTTTATATTTCTCATTAACAATAAATAAATAAATAAATAATTTACGTTTGAACTAATTATGTACATTTTGGTTTCAAACAAAAGACTACTTAAATTCTTCGACTATTCACATTTTTTTAATAAAAACAGATGTTTCATCTTCAGATAATTTAAATAGCTAACTTTTGAATGTTTTTATTAGTTTAAGTTTTTTTCAGATATTTTATATTGCAAATCTGGCTATTTCCGGCAACTCTGAAACACAGTGTGCCTATTGTGACGGCCTGCACTGTGGTGCGATATTAGGTATTGCAGCCATGGCGAGGGTGGTTAGGGCTGCAAGTGCAATGCGATTGCTGAAAATTATGTACATTGCACATATGCAGTTATTCAGATATCCAGATGTCTGGGAATTGGATTTAATTTTCGGAATCTAACCATGACATTTACACACGCGCTGGCAACCTTGTTAGTTTGACGAGTTTCCGATGTGTCGGTTTTTTTTTGTCGCGGCAAATCTATTTTTTTTTTGTTTTTTTTTTTTTTAATTGAACATGGCACTATTTTGAAGCTTTTTGCGTTGTCTGCATTCATCGGCGCGTAATTATGGCACATTCATCTATATATATATACATGTATGTATGTGTTGGTAGAGTGTATATGTGTATATAATATATACATGCACACAATCTACGCAATTGAAAACGATTTCAGCTGAAATCTTTGTTCGTCGCCCAAATAAAAATAATTTCATTTGTCAGCGCTGACTTTTTGTTGTTCCTATTGCACTTTATTGCAAATTCGCATTACATACTGACGCATGCATACATAGTATGTACGTGTGTATGTATGCACGTATGTATGTGCTTGTATGTATGTATTTTTTACACGTTCCCTTTTCTTCGCCAGCCAATGTGCAAACACTTAGCACATTACTTTAATACACACGTACATATTGATTGATATTCTGCAGCATTGACTAATTAATTATTATTTACTATTTAAATAAGACACGAGCACTCCAAGTAATATATAATTGAAACGAAAATAAGTTATGTTGAGCTTTTCCGATTGGGAGCGCAGTGTGACCAGATCTCGCCATGCACCAAAATACCAAACAATCGTCTCTCTATGCATTTTGCCATCTCTATTGAAAAAAATGCTGCTGTTTTAATTTACTTTATTTTATTTTATATTATTTAATCCTCCAGCTTCTCCGGCGGCGGTCCGCAAGGCTGCAGCATGCGCTCCATCAGATTAAAACGCACACGCGCCTTCGACTCGTTCTCGGCAATTGCAAAATAGTTGAGCATATCGTAGTGCCCCATGTAGCTGGCCAAGGAGTCGCGATGCTGATTCGTTAGCCATTCGAACTTTGTGGTGTCCGCGTGCCCCGTGCCAATGTACTTGCTCTGCAGATGCTCCAGCTGGCTGTGAATGTTGTAACGTTCGCCCATTTTACTTAATAGTAGTAATAACAATTCAGTTTAATTGCAGCGCACAAATTGCGGAGTTTGCTTATGCTGGTGATGGGCTGCCTGGCGATTGGAGCCGCAAAAACATCGATATCGATGTTTTCACAATAGGCCAATATATCGATATTTCACTGCATTGTAACGCTCCACACTATTAACCCTCTAACGGGCAAACTCGAAAAAATTGTCGTACGAAGTTGGGATTTTTTTTGGTGGTAAATATTGTCGACAAAAGCTTAAGTTTTGAATTTCATCCCAAAATATTGATTAGAACGCCCGCCAGGTGGAAAAAACTTTTGACCGTCTACAGACGGTCTTGCCGGGCTGAGCGTAAAAAATCGCTGCGCTGCTTGCGAGTGCACAATTGCGGCCATAAATACTTCTAGTAGAGATATCGTTATGAAATTTTCACCAAAAATCTAAAAAAATAATTTAAATATACTATAAAAAAATTGGCCACATCGGCCGACTATATCCTATAGCTCCCATAGAACCCTCTAACGAGCAAACACTCGAGTGTATCCATATTGTCGATCATTTAAATGCAAAATAGCCGACTTTACCTGTATAAGGCAATATATTTATGCATCCAAAATGTGGTTAATGCATAACCACATAATGCATAATGATCAATGGATGACTTTGCTTTGCTTGAAGATTCAAATATGAACTCGAAAAATAGTTTCATGGATCGGTTTCATGCTCGTGTGCATGCTTGCCAGTGCACAATTGCGGCCATAAATACTTCTAGTAGAGATATCGTTATGAAATTTTCACCAAAAATCTAAAAAAATAATTTAAATATACTATAAAAAAATTGGCCACATCGGCCGACTATAACCTATAGCTCCCATAGAACCCTCTAACAAGCAAACACTCGAGTGTATCCATATTGTCGATCATTTAAATATATTATGATTACTTTTTGTTTGGTGATATTATTGAAAACAATTTTTTACTGTAGTTATGGAATTTACATTTGTTACAAAATGTTTAAATTTCATTAGGTTTGCACCATTTCACCAGTTTTATTAAATCTAATATATGAAGGTAAATTGAATGATATATTAGGAGTATTTTTTGCATCATCACGAGATGTTGGGCGAACTATATATATATATAATAAGTAGATTTGCTGGCGATAAGACCAGGAACTATTCCCTCTCAAAACTCTATAAGTGGTGGCCATATCCATGATAGAAAAGCCTTTTTTAATATGTCGGAACTCTACACGAGCATGAAACCGATCCATGAAACTATTTTTCGAGTTCATATTTGAATCTTCAAGCAAAGCAAAGTCATCCATTGATCATTATGCATTATGTGGTTATGCATTAACCACATTTTGGATGCATAAATATATTGCCTTATATAGGTAAAGTCGGCTATTTTGCATTTAAATGATCGACAATATGGATACACTCGAGTGTTTGCTCGTTAGAGGGTTCTATGGGAGCTATAGGTTATAGTCGGCCGATGTGGCCAATTTTTTTATAGTATATTTAAATTATTTTTTTAGATTTTTGGTGAAAATTTCATAACGATATCTCTACTAGAAGTATTTATGGCCGCAATTGTGCACTCGCAAGCAGCGCAGCCAGCGCAGTCGCGATTTTTTACGCTCAGCCCGGCAAGACCGTCTACAGACGGTCAATGAATTTTTTATGCAAATCAACATTTATATTCATTTACGCATTACAAAATAATTTATTTCAATAAATATATTGTCTGAGCTATCAGTAAAAAAAATCCCAAGTAGATTGGACAAGTTTAAATATTTTATTTATTTTGTGCGAAAACTACTTTTGTCAAGGGGTATTTTTTCTGAGTTTTTTCAAATTTTCAAGTTCAGACGATGATTGTAATTGAACGCGTGGGTGAAATGTGGTTAAATATATCTTAAAAGAATGGAAATTTAATTTTAAAGATATATCAATTTCATTTGATTCAAAAAAGTCAACAGTTTGATCGCTAGACGCCAAAAACTGGAGACCGTCTGTAGACGGTCTTACCCGTTAGAGGGTTAAA